>CABFPE010001381.1:0-40018 GCA_900660155.1 Hofstenia miamia | reverse complement strand
CTTGGTACATGCTGCTTAGTGTAGCATCATCCAAGATAAACTAAGCTGCTAATGAAAATACTCAGTAAAGAAGAACTAATTTTGAATTTAAATGTGGTTAAAAATAAATCATAAAAATTAATTATCATCTTAGATTAGTTTTGTATTATGCAACTAAAAACTATCAGTGAAAATGATTATAATTAGTATTTGTTGATTCTACTAATTCAGCAAAACAAAGAGGGGTGAATTTGCTTTCATTATTTTTAGCCATCTTGGCAGACAAACTTTTGAAATTTGAAATCAACAGGTACTTTTTTTTGGATTAACTAGAAATAGAGAGAAATTCCTTGTAATAATTGATAAAGAAAATTCTTTGGAATTTTTATCTTTAGTTTTGATTACAGTTTGATTATTAACTATGATGTTCAGCTAAATGGTTGGTGTTCAGTAGTGGCAAGGATCCCATAACCAGAACAATTCTAGGTTCCTTGTTCCAAGAAATGAGCCTGTACTTAAGTTAGGGATATGATTAGGAGTTTTTTCTCTGCTTAGCTAATTACATAATTAATTAAGAAGCTAGTAACAATCAAAGTTGCAATTATATAGCACACTTTACAAATTGAGACTAAGTCAAGTTGTGTCAAGTCTTGAGTAAGCACTGATCTGGCAAAGATGCTGCAACGCTTTGTCACCTAAATAGTGTTCTGTTATATCATCCATTAATTACAGTTATTGGAGTTCAATAATGTAGAAGCCAAACAGTTTAAGATTAGTACATCTCTACCCACTAGTATACCATACTGATTATAGTAGAATAATGGAGGAGTTGGATATCAAAGCCTGGTAGAAGATGCTACATTATTAGTCACTTTATAATCAACAATTTGGATCTAGAAAAAGAGTTAATATATAATTTATGTTTGGCAAACTAGCAGTTTATCAAATTTATTGTCAGATACATGTTTGAATTCAACTAATAGTAAGCAAAACTAGTAGTTAAAAACTCCTATTTGCACATTATCAGTGCATAGAACCTTGAAGATTCCCGTCATAGAATCCTGACCACTACTTTGCATGAACCACTTAGCTATGCATTACAATTAAATAATCAAACCATAAACAAATAGTAAAATAAGTTGGTTTCAAAGAATATACTTCATCAATCTTTAAACTGAGTTGCTTCTAGTTATAATTTTGCTTTTAAAATTTAAATTAACATAGACTAGTCTGCGTTTTTTCACTAAAATTTACAAGGAGTAATTCGTCCTCAGATTTTTGTCAAAATGGTTTGCTGACAAGCACTTGCTTGTACATTTGTATATTAAATCTTAGGTAGTTAATCAATCACAATAAATGCTAATTGAATTTTTCTTTTACATTTTCTTTTGATATTAGTATTAGAAGCTTATTTTGATGGATAATGCTACAAAATCTTTCAATTCTGAATTATTCCTGTGGGATTTGTATTCTTTTAACCAGGTTAGAATTTATACCCTGAATAATTGAAATATATCTTTCAATAATTGAATACATTGTTGATAAACATGCTCCTCTTCAAAAATTTTGTGTGGTTTTGTGAAATACCCAGCATGATCACATAGGTAAACTTCTTCAGAGTGTAAAAATTAAGCTTTCTGAACTTTTGAAAGTTTGCAAAATTCTATAATTTATCTAACAAATATTATATAAAATTTTTGATAATGCTTAGATAATGAATTCTAAAATAGCTACATACCTCATTATAAATTTTGACCAAAATTGATATTTTTAGAGTTTCTGAAAAATAAGGGTTGAAGACTTGCAGGTTTCAACTTAAAACTTTCATTGTTAAGATGTTGTTACCTAAAAATCATCTTGTAAATTATACTTGTGCGCACATTTATGGTAATAAAATCTACAGCTCTTTGATTGCAATTGGTCAGTACTCTACTTTATGTAAGAGGATTGATAGAATTATAGGTTTGCCATTAGTTGATGTGTTGTGTTTTGTAGGAATTTAGATTTTTTGTGGTACAAAAAAGAACATGTTATGCGGGGTATAAAAATCCAGGGTCCCAAAATTTACTTTTTTCATTTGAGAGAAGAAATCTTGTCATTATATGATGTTTTTTAATCTTAAATTTATTGAAAAATTAGTAAACACATTTTTTCTATTTGTGCCATGTAACTAAAGAAATATTATTAATCATTAATACAAATGCAAACTCAGTATATCTTTAGAGAAAAATAGCTCATACAAAACACTCTTTATAAATTTGTTACACAGCAATTTTCATCATCTTAACAATTTTAGGCATAGGCTACATTTAATAATGAAAAATTTTACAAATATTAATTGCATTAAAGAATTCACTAAAGTTAATATAAAAAATAGCTATGCTGCAAATTTCTTTCTTGTGAAAGTTGCTGAGATTTTCAATGAAATACCATTTAAGATATGATCATTTACAATTTCCAAGAAAGCATTACATGTCTATTTTATACAAAATCAAGGAGTAATGAAGCAGTACTCTAATTTTAAAGTACCATAGCTGGCAAATTTACATGGTGCTTAAAATATTTGTTCTATTTTTGCTGTTTATAGATGGTGATGATTGAATCATTTCAAAAGGTAGTAGTAGTAGTCTATTGTCAATAAGGACAAAAATAATAAATAACAGTGATTATGTAAACAGTCATTTTTGCCATTGTATCTTGACGGCTAATTTACACAAAATACCTAGCTTGATATTTTAATTAATAAATCAAACCATAAAACAATGTAAAGAAAAGTGCAATTCTGAAGAATTTATTTCATCAACCTATTACTATTCTTAAATGACTATTTATACTTAAATTTTTACAAACATATTTAATTAAAACAAATACCTGTTGCTTTTTAATTTTGCATAAACCATGTATATCTACTGCATGGTCCCTTTTTATAAACTAAAATCAATGAGGAGTGATTTGTCCTCAATTTTTTGCCAAACAATTAGGCAACATGTACTTGCTCATATAATTGATTAAAATTGATTAGTATATTTTATTAATTTCTTAATTGTTTTCTTGATCTTATTTCTTCTTATTTGAGAGATTTCGAAATTAATGAGATTATGCTACAGTAATCAGCACATGTGGTATAATTAAATTGGTGGCTCAGCCACCCTTGTTAAATTTATATTAGTATTTGAGGGTTGGATTTTATTTGTTGAGAAAATAAATTATGGTCAAAATATATCAGAAAAATACCACGCTCAAGATTACAGCCCGCTTGTCAATTACTTAGGAGTACCGTAGCCAACTTAGGTTAAGAATGGGTAATTGCAATTGAAAGCTAAAACTTTAAATTTTCACATGAATCCCTTTTAAAAATATTTGACTGTGCGAAGCATCGATATTTTACTTCTGTGTTACATTGACGAAAATTTTAAAAAAGTCATTAGGGGATATTTTGCCACACTAAATTATTTCGGATTTCCAACAACAAAACTATTGAAAACAAAATATAAATTATATATGAATTACGTGATCTGATAACTTAATCATTTTCAATCAAAAAGAAGTAAATTAATTAAATTAAAGAATAAGAATTCTTAGCATTATAAAAAGTATTATTTGGGGGTAATTTTGCCATGAGTATGAACTTACTGCAATGCTGAGTTACAAATTTTAAACCAGAAATTTATGGAAACATTTTGAACAGCACTTTCATAAATAATCAAATGCGTTAATAATAGATGAATATTAGATATTTTTAAATAATGACAAAATTGCCCCTAAAATGGAACACATAACATAAATAAACAGGAAATTATTACTAACATTATTGGACTTACCAAATTGATAAATTTCAGTAGCTTGAATTTTGTACTTAAAGTTATTAAGTGACAAAAATTTGCTCCATGCACAACACAATTGGCAAAATATCACCACGGCAAAATAACTCCTCAAGGGTGGATACAAAGGGGGGGGCGAGGGGCCCCTCTTAAATAAAAAAAATCATTCAAGTTGTACTGTAAATTTTACAAAAGAAAATTCCTTAATACCTTCAAATGGAGTGAATAGGAACAGTTTTTAAGTTTTTTTCAAAGTTCTGGTATTTATAAAATGTATTTCATTGAACTTTTACACTATAATTAATTGGCTGATTTTCTTTAATTTTATCATCATATTTGACAATATTGATTGAATTTGAGCCTAAGCACACATTCATCCTATTAAGTGAAATTTTTGTAACTTATTTAATCTTATACCATTGATATATTTTGTTGTACCTAATGCAAAAATCTCCTAAAGATACAACATGCTATTATTAAAGTGTAATTTGAAATTTGAAAAAATTGCGCTGAGTCTTGAAAAATTGCACGAATTCTATGTTTCCAATTTTAGAGTCAGTAGATAGTGATGGTACATAGTGATGAATTTTAAAAATTTAAAGTTCAATAGTTTTATGCCCTCTCTGGTACCCAATTATGCACTTAGCATTTTATTCTTCCTTGGGCACTCCAAAAAATTTTTTCTGTATCCGCCCCTGCCCTTTCTCCCCTAATATATTAAGTTGGCAATGGGAGTACAGTACTGATTTATATGAATAATGAGCATTTAAGTTAAATTGACATCAATTTTATTTAAAGAAGAAAGGGTTTGATGTACTTTTCAACAAGTAATGCATGATATTGCATAGCTTCTTCACCCATAGCACCATTAGTTATTGTAAATATGAGTTGTGTGAATGAAGCATGCTCAATGTTCTGTACATGACCCTGGTCTGCTCTTTCCTAGGAAGCCTCATGTTCAGATTAAATTTGAGCAACTGATATATTTTGATTTGATGACGCATTGGGATGTGTAATCCTTACATCAAACATAGATTTTTGTAATCAATGCTATTTGAAGCACCACACTCACATGTTCGTGATAATCACATTATTGGCCAATTACAGTGGAGAATGATTTTTAAAGCACGTTTACAATGCATACAAAGACCTAACAAAATCTGAATTGGTACAATTATAGTAAAAATGACTTTGAAATCCTTTTCTTTTGTGAGAGTCTTAATTTGCTTCTCTAACAACAGTCTTAATATATTAGCCATCATTTTCCTTGATAGCGTTGTTCAAACTTCAAAGCAGCTTATGATATGATCCCATGTTGTGCTTGAATTTGTATAAATGTGAATTCAACATATGCACTTTTAAGCTCATTCTGCAAAACATTAAGCTATAATTTACAATCAGTCTTCAACTACCATTATATATGAGTTGACTTTCTTGTCTCCTAGTAAATTTTGAGAGACAATGGCATGTGACAGTTTCAGAAAGCTTTTTTGTAAAATTTCAAATTACCTAGATTTAAAGTCAAATTGTTTCATTAGACCGATTTATATATCTTTGTCTCAACTTAAAGATGTAATTTAATATATTAAAATCAAATAGTAAAGTCTTCACTTTCCAGCCAATCTTTATGTATATGTTAAATGTAGGATTTTGTAATTAGGAATTTCATGAAATCCCTAAAATCTCAGTGAATTTGTGAAATTGTTATTTCACTTAAGAATTTCATAGAACAAATAAGGTGGTATTGAGGTTGGGTTAGGTATAGTATTTTTCTAATAAATACATGAAGTATTTAGTTATTTTAATGTTATTATGAAGTTCGGTAAGTGAAATACCAATTTCACAAATTTACTGAATTTTATGGATTCCACGACATTCCTAAATTCACAATATTACTGTAACATATATAGAATAACGATTTATTAAGAATATCCTATTAGCAGAGGTAGCAAGTAAACTAGTATAAAAAGAATAACTATCTATATTCAGAAACTGTTTGAATACTGATAAAAGTTCGAAAGCAAACAAAACAAAAAATATTTATAAATAATAATAATAATTAACTTGAGATATGGCGATGTTAGTTTTTATTAATAGAGTAATTAGAATTGTAAGATTTACTAACCTTGCCAATTCAATCGTTTCTTATTAAAGGTGTAAAAGTATTTTTAATATCAATCTTAATGTTTTTTCATCTATGTTTTACTTGATATATTTTGGTAATTCATTCCATATATTTATGGCTCTGTTTAGAAATAATTTTTTCATTATTTGCTTCTTATACCTAATTGATTCAATTAAATTCGTTCTTTTGTTTTGTGTATTAAATGCCTTTACGGGAAAATCAATTTTGTTATATGGGAAAATATTATTAATTGTTTTGAAGAATGTGTTTAAGACATTTATATAGATACATCTATAAGATTGCGGGTGTAGAAATAAATTTTAGATTTTTCTGTATAGTTATTATTCTTTTTAAAACTATGGTTATTAACTGCTACTTTGATAGCCCAATTCAGTTGTACCTGAAATTTTCTAAGGATATTTAGGTTTATATCTTTACACAGTATATTGGCATAGTTGAAGTGACTCAAAACTAGAGCATGAATTAATTTATGTCTTGTTTTAGTTCGAAGTTTTTGAGAAATTAAGTTAATTGCTTTAATCGATATGGGCATTTTTCAAATAATATGATTTAGTTGCTTTTCAAAATTTAAATGTGAATCAAATATAATTCCTATGTATTTAAAGGACTCAACTTGCTTTATATGAACGCCATTAAGATTAATTTTATATTGTTAAGTATATCAGTAGAAGCAGAAATTGAGTTAATGCAAAACTGAGTATTTAATTTACTCTTAGTCTTAAAGAAGCAAAATATTGAACGAGAGAAGTACAACAATTTTTTAGAGAGTTTGAACGGCTTTTTCATTACATATATTAGAGTTAAATAATTTTGTATCATCTGCATATTGTATAACTTCACATGTTGTTAAATCGGACACACCATTTGTGAAAAGATAAAATAGTAAGGGACCCAAAATGGTTCTCTGTTGGACTCCATTTTTGGTACAAACTCTATTTGAAAAAGATTAATTAAGCATTGCTCATTGCATATGATTATACAAATAACTAGAAATGAGACCTACACTGGCATTCGAAAAACCTAGATATTTAATTCTTTGTAGTAATATGCTATTATCAAACTTAAGTAAGTGAAATACCAATTTCACAAATTTAACGAATAATAGGGGTTTCACCAAAATTCCTAAATTGACAATCTTACTGTAACATACATGTATATACATGTAGAATAAAGATTTATTGAGAATATCCCATTAGCAGAGGGGCAAGGAAAACCCCTAGAAGAACAAGAAGAAAAACTATCTACAGTATATTCAGAAACTGTTTGAACAACAAAGAATACTGATAAAAATTCTGAAAGCAAAGAAAACAAAATACCCAAATAACAAGCATTGTCGGATGACCAATGGTCAATTAATGGCATCAATGGCCAATAATGATAATTCATTTGTAAACTTATAACCAACAGAACAAAAAGATTTAAAAATCTTAAAATTCCACAATTTTACAGAGAAATTATTATATTATTGTATATAACATAAGCATTATATTAAAGTTTGATTTCAATTTTCAAAAAGTATTATTTATCAGTTTCTCATAACCCTTAATTGCCTGACAATGGCCCATTAATGGCATTGCGAGATCAATCTGCCATCTAGCGAACAAATATGAATTTAATAATTTAAAATTATGACTGATCAAATTAAATTTTCATAACAAATGAATTTACTTAATATTTCGTAGTTGATAGCACAATTTAGTATGCCAGCTCTTGTTTTTATGAGCACTTCATAATGAATGCAATGGTTTGTAGCAAGGTATTCCATCTTAAGTATAATATGTTATACAGAGTTCCAACTGTATCCTTAACTCAATCAAATTATACCAAGTTGCGAATTACAATTCATAATATAACATTGGCTACAATCAATACATTACTATTTGTGACCACTAATGCCATTGGTGGACCATTAGTGGCATCAGTGGCAACCTTACTAAGCAATACTCAATGAGCAGATGCTTGCAAATAAAAGCCACTTTATTATTTTGATTCCTAGTTCCTTTAAATATAATAAAAGGAAATGCGAAAAGATATTTTGAAATTTTTAATTTGTAGAAAATTATGATATACCTGCTAAACGTATTTTAAAAATATTTTATTCATAAATATTTGGACACTTTGAAATTAGCAGTTACATAAAAAAGCTACACTTGAACAGAAGAGATTTTTCACGACTTAAGATAGTATTATTTCAAAATTGTAGTTAATTTTAAAATTGAAAATTTTTGTTAAATTTGACAGATTTTTATGCTTATTGTTATCATTTATAAACAAGACATTCTATCAAATTTCTACTAAATGTTTGTATGCATGACAGGATCTCAAGGATAA
The DNA here is from genome assembly GCA_900660155.1 of Hofstenia miamia. NCBI lineage: Eukaryota > Metazoa > Xenacoelomorpha > Acoela > Hofsteniidae > Hofstenia > Hofstenia miamia. The sequence continues at coordinate 31,741 of CABFPE010001381.1, read as the reverse complement.
CCTTCTGTCTTTTGTTGGGCTTGTGTTTGTTTAAACAGCAATGTTTCAACTGTTTAACAATATAAAATTGTTGTTCTACATATAAAATTTAATGCAATAGTATCAAAAACCTAATGCTTGTCATCAATGGCCCATTAATGGGCCATTATTGGCTCACTAATGGCCCATTAGTGGACCATTATTAGCCCACCAATGGGTCATTGTCGGATATACATCATTGGCCCATTAATTCCCCAGTGGTCATTTGCCATTAATGGTTAATATTGGCAACTCCAATGGCCCATTATCGGACCATTAATGGCTTGCTATTTGGGAATATTTACAAATAATAAAGATATTTAACTTGAGTTTTGGCAATGTTAGTTTTTATTAACAGAGTAATTAGGATTATAAAATTTACTAACTTTGACATTTCAGTCGTTTCATATTAAAGGTTTGAAAGTATTTTTTAATACTAATTTTAAAGTTTTTAATCTATTTTTTGTTTGATACATTTTGGTAATTCATTCCATATATTTATAACTGTCTTTAGAAATGATTTTTTCATTGTTTGCTTCTTATAGCTAATTGCTTAAATTAAGTGTGTTCTTTTGTTTTGTGTATTAAATATTTTTGCTGGGAAAATTCAAGTTTGGTGCATGGAAAGTACTATTAATTATTTTAAAGAATGTAAGAAATTTAAATAGATATAGCATTGTGGATGTAGACATAAGTTGGAGATTTTTCTGTATTCATTATACTTATATAAGCTATGATTATTAACTGATACCTTGATAGCCCAATTTAGTTGTACCTTAAATTTTCTGAGGAATTTTTATCTGCGAAGAGAATAGTTGAAATTACTTAATACTAAAGTATGAATTTATTGAATTTTTGTTTTAATTGGAAGTTTTTGAGATATTACGTTAATTGCTTTAATCAAGATGGCTGTTTTTCAAATAATATGATATAGTTGCTTTTCAAAATTTAAATGTGTATAAAAAATACTTCATATCTATTTAAAGGACTCAACTTGCTTTATATGAACGCCGTTAAAATTAAGCTAATATTGAGAAGTATTAGTAGATGCAGAATTTGAGTTAATGCAAAATTGAGTTTTTAATTTACTCTTAGTTTTAAAGAAGCAAGATATTGAACGAGAGAAGTGCAACAATTTTTAGAGAGCTTGAATGGCTTTTTCATTACATATATTAGAGTTAAAGTAATTTTGTTTTGTATCATCTGCATATTGTATAACTTCACATGTTGTTAAATCGGACACACCACTTGTGAAAATATAAAATAGTAAGGGACCCAAAATGGTTCTCTGTTGGACTCCATTTTTGTTACAAACTATATTTGAAAAAGATTTATTAAGCATTACTCATTGCATACGATTATACAAATAGAAATGATACCTACGCTGTCATTAAAAAACCTAGATATTGAATTCTTTGTAGTAATATGCTATGATCAATCGAATTGAATGCTTTCGAGAGGTCTAATCAAGCAGCAGCTGAGTATTTCGTATCACCTGTCGTCTTTCTCCATTTTTCAACAGCTTATATTAAAACATTGCTGGTAGAAATATTGTGGCGGCAGGTACCTAGTTCTCGTTATCTTCCAGTCTGCTGTTGTCGCGTTTGCTAGTATTTGTAAATATTATGAGAAACATTGTATAAAGGGCATACGAACACTGTGAAATAGAAAATTAGTTAGTGTCTGTTCGTGCACCTCCGCGCACTCTACTGATGTCACAATATCTTTACGAAAACCATGTTGTGTTTTGGAGTAAAGATCATGTTTGCAAAGATGCTCATTAAGTTGATTAAAACGAATTTGTTCAAATACTTTGCTGATTTGAGAGGTGATTGAAATTGGTCTATAATTTAAGCAAACTTCAGCATCATCTTTTTTAGATAGTGGCATTATATTTGCACATTTTAATTCATTTGGAAAAACTAATGTCTTATACATACAATTCAGTTGTAATATATTGGTACATTCATTATTGTAGTTTGTTAAAATTAGAAAAACTGCATTAAAAGCCTCGCAAATTTACCTTTATTTGTTATGGATTTATCATAAGTAGTAAGGGACTCAAAATGGTTCCGTGTTGGACTTCATTTTTAGTACAAACCCAATACGAAAAAGATTCATTAAGCTTTACTAATTGAATACGATTAATACGAAAAACTAAAAATAAGACCTACATTGTCATTAGAAAAACCTAGATATTAAATTTTTTGTAGTAATACGCTATGATCAATTGAATTGAGTGTTTTCAAGGAGTCTAACCAAGTAACTGCTGAGCATTCATTATCATCTATCGTTTTCTCCATTTTTCAACACGTTGTATTAGGGGTTCACTGGATTTGTTTCTAAGCAATGTATCAACTATGATTTCATATTTAGTTAAAAAATGAAAGGAAAAAGAGGGGTGGAGTTGATCTAGTTTTGTTAATAGAAAAATTTACATTCATACTGTTGTAGTTTCTTAAATTTAGAAAAACTTCATTGAAATCATTGCAAATTTCTTTAGGCAATTTTTTTTGACAATTTCATTATCTTTCTGGTGACTTGGCGAATGAGCAATCTTAATTGAGGACAACTTATTGACATACAAAAGACCTGCCTTCGTCAATTTATGAGAGCTGTTGATTAAATGTCTCAATTCTGATAATCTACGGCGCATATTAATTACCTTAAGAATTCCTTCAATATGACAAAATATTGCTAAAACTACAAAACTTGTAATTTTTAATGAATTGTGCTAGGAAACTTTATTGTAATTGAAAATTTGTATCTAGTATGTTGGGGACAAAGTATCTTAATAATTTTACAAATTCAAAGCGACTTCAAAATAAAATACTTTACTTAGAGAGGACTTGAATAATTTGTAAATATATTGTTTGCATGTAAAAATTCGCAAAAATCATAAATATTACAGAGTTGCCACAAATAGCCAGAAGAGACTTTTCACTCGACAAGTTGCAATAATATTTTATGAATGAAAAAATGATAACTTATAACGAATTATGAGATAAGTTAGAAAGATTTGAAACTTAAGCTGGACCACAAAGTGTGTTGTGCTGCTTTACTTCGTATTAGTTTTTGACTCAAAGTTAAACAATATGTTGATTGTAATACAATTGCCATTCTGCACAATAATGCAATTTTTCCATAATTTTATAATTATTAATTTAAGTTATGCAAATATATCAGCTCTTTAGATGAAAAGCATTGTGATACCATAATTATAATTGAGTAATTTATTTGTTTTACAATGCTTTCGAACAATGCATGCCAGCAAAATACTTTAATGATAATTTCGGAAAAAAACACATTTTCCTTATGGGAAATAGATAGATATGAAAGGTATCAACATTAATGAACAATGCATTTTGACATTATATCTCATTATTAATAGAGGATTGCATTGAATCCAATCAAGTCTATGACATGTCATATTTGGAGCAATATTTTAGTCATGCCATGGCCTACTAAATATTTAGTAGGCCATGGTCATGGATACACATAGTTTACATAAGCATATAGTAAAATTCTTAACAATTAGCATATTTGCAAAAAATTTTCCTAAGTATTATTAAGAAATTAGTTGATTTGTACGAAAATTGATCATTTTAAAACATGGAGGCATATGTGCTTCAAGAAAAAATACAAGTATCACTTAAAGTAGATAATTTTATAATTATTTACTCTTGAAACAAGTTGTGTTATGAAATTAAAGCAAGAAGAAACATATGCATTAATGGAAATAATATTCAATTTAAAAGGATATTTCTATAAGAAATATAAAAGTTTTCAATGTAATTCGGTTTTTGGCTATTACACATTAGTATGCATATTTTAAACATTTATTGCAGCCTAGAATGGTTTAGCAAATCATTTTAATTTTTAAGCGTTATTAGACATCCTCAAAGCTATGCACCATAGAGCTTTCCGCCGCCGCCGTAGCATCAAAAGAACGGCGTGGCGGGTATTTGAATTAGTGATCTTTTATAGCCATTCGCTTATATTTGCTTTTGATTTCAGATCAGTATTGACATGGGACAAAAGTGTTTGAAGCTTAAGCTTATCGCGGATAAGAAATGCGGTGTTCAAATACATGTACTTTGCTGCTTTATTTGAAGACGGAGTTAAGAATGAGTACCATTATTGCAAGCCATGCTTTGATAAATTTGAGAATTAAACTGATGTACCTATTTCAATGTTTCTTCGGTACAAAATTAACCTGAAAGCCAGAAACGACTAAATTGATGTTTTTGTACAGTTATCTGTGAACTCAACTCAATTCAATAGTTTTTTAAGCAATATAGGTTTTCTACTTAACACTTACTAAGACATACACATCGAACATTATCAAACAATAGGGTAATCTACTGCATATTACTATTACTAGAAAAACGACAGAAGCTTAATTTTCAAATAGCAAAATCATCCAAAATAGCAAAATACTGAAATCCGTGTTGCCGGTTTCTTAATGTATGATCCCAGATTAACTAAACGAGCTCTCCTATTCAACATTTCATACAAAAATAATGATGTATGCATTATAATATATTATTAAATCAATAATATCAAAACTTCAAGAAATAAAAAAAATGAATTCAATTAAGAAAGAAAATAATCTAAGATAATAGCAATTAATTAAAATCACATTGATAGATTCGTCGGATCTAACGGTACTATTGGCCTGCTAAAATAAGACTCAATTTCATGAAGGATAGGAAGTTCTTTGTTTTCAATGATATTCACTGCAACACCCTAAATACAAGTTTACATACATATAAATACATAGACATTTATATACAAAAACATATACATCTACATATATACATACGTATATATACATTATATATATATAAACATATATCTACATATATACATATATATATACGTATACATACATATATATATATACATTTATATACATACATATACATATATATATATATATACATGTACATATACATATATATACATACATATAAACATGGACATATATATATACATATAAATGTACAATACATTATATATATATATATATATATATATATATAAATATATATGTGTGTAATGGCGCTATAGATAGATTTCGCGTATTTATGCAGGCGCTGTATATTTCCATTATTAATACTGGCACGACCGGCTATGGCAAAACAAAAAATAAATTTAATAAATCGAAGTTTTTAAAATCTCATATTGTAGGTATGGGTACAAGCTATCCGTGACAAAAATTTGAAGTCAGTTCAGACCATAGAGTCGAAATGAATTGATGCCAGCGCTAGCGACTACAAGAAAAATGTCGTGCTGGCTCTAGCAAAAACGAAACGAAATAACTCGTAGTCAGTATCGCCAGTATATGTGTGTATATATATATGTATATATATATATATATATATATATATATATGTAAATAGGTATATGTATGTACCAATGTTGACCATTTAAATGAATCATTTTAAACGGTTTTAAATGTCACTTAAATTCAGCAGTCAATCAAATCGATTAACTGACAGGCTCTATTTGAGGGCATCTAAATAAGCAATAAGTAAATGACACATTGACAATTAACGGATTGCTTTTAATCAATTTTTATATGATGAAAATTGGAGAAAAAAACAAAATGTTATCATAATTTATTTAAATCTGAATAAATCAGATATTATTGTCTAGGCATATGTTGCAAAACAGGCGGATACTCTACTGTAGTAATTCAAACCAACTCTTAAATGTTCAGGTTTTTTAGATATATTAAGCCAACAACAATGCTGGTCTGCAATGTCGTATCGACTACTGGCCTCAACTGAGAATTATTTAGAAGAAATTTTATAACAAAAAAATGGCTTTTGAATTATTTGTTGAAAGTACTCAACTTCCGCAGCTCAGAATAGTTGCACGATACTTGTCAGAATATTGCCTTCACCAGTTAACAGCAATAGGCTTCAATTTCATCTAGTAAAAACAGGATTTCAAAGGATACTACCTGAAATAAATTCATGTTGAAACCTTAGTAGACGATTCTATTTTACCTAATCTTTGTGTAAGTCATAGTTTGAATTCCGTATATTTATTCAAATTAGTTTAAGCTATCGTTTAATTAAAATTTAATAGTTTAATTGAATTTAAACAGTTTAAATACCATTTAAATGGTCAACACTGGTATGTGAGTGGTAGACCTGCTGCGGCAGATAAGCAAACCGAATCCCTCTTCTTTACATCAAGAATTTAGTGTGACAGTCATCATAGCAAAAAATGTATTAAATAGTGACAAAGGCTCGTTCAAAAAAACAATTATTTAGTTGAAAATGTTTAACAATCGTATAATTGAGGATTCTTTTAAACTATCTCTAAACAGATTATGCAATTGATTACGCATAAGAAATACTAAATTTGGGAACAAAAGCAACTTAGGCTTTACCCGAAACCAGGGAAGTATTTAGGGTGGGGCCACGGCCCCATCAAAAAGACTACTGGCCCCACAATCTGAGTCAACTTAAAAAAAACTGTCAACTGGAACCTTAATTCAAGGAATAAAACGAATTCTCGTATTTCCATGAACTTTCACAAATTTGTTTAAAATCAAATCTTTAGAAAGTTTAGCAACGTTTTTTTTATAAAGATTCAAAATGATCAAGACCGAAAGTCTTTGATCTGCCATTTTGTTTCTCAAGTAAGATTTGATGCGCTTCATGACACTAAAGCTCTGTTCCAATTCCGCTGATGTGCATGGAAGTGTAAGAGCAATTGTGAGTAGTATGACAAGAGACGGGAATACCAGTTGATGCGGCACCAAAATTTTCAGCAGTTCTTTCGCGTTGCAGGGTGTAGTTTCTAGCCGCCCCAGAAATTTTTCACACGTTTTCATCTCAGTTTCCAGATCTTTTAAATTGATAGAAAAAGGACCGGAAACGTAAAGTTTTGCAAATGAAGTGAGAGACTCTTTATCAAAAAATGTCCCTGATTGAGGCTGCAGAGCAGCTACACCTTTGAAGACAGTAGCAATTTCGCTGCTCTCACCAAGCAGCCGATGTCTTACTTCAGTCGTGATTTTATCCAAAAATGGATACACAATGTTTTGTCGAAAATTTGTAGCATGGTCGGTTGGAATATCATTGAGCAATCCAGTCTGCCTAAGGACAAGGTTGGTGCTAGCGATAATTTTTTCAGAATATTCTTCAGTTCTCATGTCGTTAAAAATCGTCAAAATACCTTGTACTAACTCTGGAACACGATAAAACTCCACATCTTTTTTCTGCAAGAGTTCTGAAAGTCCAGAGATTGGGGCCAATGTCTCTTGAAGCAGAACTAAAGTTAGTACGAACTCTGGGGTTATTCGACTCAGCAATGTTTCTGCTTTGAAACCTCTATCGCCCCTTTCATTTGAGAAGTGTGTCAAAGTTTTCAAAATGCTCTGCAGCGTCTTTAGAACGGCTTTTACTGACTGTCTTCTGCAAACCCACCGCGTATCAGATAATCGTTGCAACTCTGTAACTGCTTCGTTGGGTCGGTGTGTCTTTTGCTCTTCGAGAAAGCGTTTGTGAGGCACAGCAGAACTCATGAAGACATACAAGCTCTCCAGTAGCTATAACACCGATCCACAGATTTCAAATATTTGGTGCAGTCAACAAGCACAAGATTGAGACGGTGGGCATAACAGTGAATGTAATAAGCGTAACTTACAGTCTCTCGGACTCGTTTCTGAACTCCAGAAGTGCCGCCACTCCACCGCAGCACAGTCATAACATTGGCCTACGCAAAAGTTCAAGTCAATTTGCAATTCATTTAAGGTAGAAATAATCTTTTCTGTCAACGACTCTGCGTTGAGGCCTTCAGCTTTAACCAGGGTTAGAAGATCTTTGCATATCTGCCCTTCAACAATGAAACAAATAGCTATTGATATTTGTTCATTATGACTCACGTCTTTGCTTTCGTCGACAATCAGAGAAAACGGCACTTTGGAAACATTGTCAGATGTTTGTTTTCTAATTATGCCGGCCATGGTTGCAATCAACTCGTTTTGTAAAGCAGTTCCAGAAAATTGCCTTGGTTATTTGAGTCGTCGCTTTCATTGTTACCACGCAAAGCAAGACCTTGTCCAGTAAAAAATTGAAGAATTCCAATGATATGTTTCAGATATGCCCGATTTCGTTCGATTTCTTTATTCAACGATTTGTCAATTTGTGTAATAATATCTCCTTGTTTCGCATTGGATTTATAAAGAGACCAAGCGCTCATACACTCTTGATGGAACTTCGAATTTTTATGTAAATCTAGACCACGACCTTGGGCTGTAGCGTTTTTCCAATTACTGTACCCAGTTTTTACAAAAGTGTTGTCCGTAATAGTTTCCACTAATTTAAACCAACGGCAGCAAAAACAGTAAGCAGCAGCTTTTTGTTGAGAATATTCTAGCCATGGGCAGTCTTTAAACCAACTTTCTTGAAAATCTCTTTCTCGGTCTCCATATAATTTTGGGCTGTATTTGATTTTTTTTGGTTGAACTGGTTCCATATTTGGTGATTGAGCAATATCAGATGGTAAATAAATGTCCTTTGGGACCGTGTGCTTTTCCCTCTTAGCAACCGGTTCCTCCCTAGAAATTCCAGTGGAAGATGAAGGCCGTTTTGTTACGAAATTATCCATTTCAATTCCAACCCACAATTGTATGTAATTAAAAGAATAAATAAACCAACTAGATCACACAGAAAAATCACGATGAATGTAAGCGTGGCTAGCTGAATTCTGATTGGCCGTTTTATACCAGTTTATTTACATGCACAGTGAAATACGCACAATAACTTAACCGCGCGCAACGTCTACGTTGTCCCATTAGGCGCAAAGCCTAGCGTTGTCCCATTCATGCACGTACCGCAGCCTTTTATTACATGTATTGTGATTTCTACCACTGCGAAATTAATTAGATTACAATTAATATAAATTCCGCGAAAATACGTATGTTTAGAGAAATTTTGACTGGCCCCACTTTATTCTACACAAAATATAATTGGCCCTACCTTCCGGTAAAACCTACATACGTCCCTGCCCTAAACCCAAAACTGACTATTACATTGGTAAACCATTAAATAGCATGGCAATAATATTAATATGTATACAAATTCCCTGACGTTTGTGAAGGATCATTATATTAAGATATATTAGATAAATAATAATTTAAATACTGAAAAGCAAATAGAATCCCGCAGATTCAATAATCTAAAATTTAACATACCTTATTACCAAAACGACCTGTACGCCCAATTCGATGAAGGTAGGTTTCGTAATCTGGTTTTCCATTACGCAAAACAGGCAGATCAAAATTGACTACTAAAGTAACTTGGTCAATATCAATTCCTCTAGCGCAAACATTGGTAGTGATAAGGACCTTAACCTTTCCTGCTCGGAACCGGTTAAGAATTGCAATTCGCTGATGGACATCAAGATCGCCGTTTAAAAGCTCCACAGAATAGTCCTCATTTAGCATCTTTCTCGCAATATATTCAGACAATTTTCGTGTGTGACAAAATATAATAGCTTGCCCTACACTGATACCAGCATATATACTCCAAAGCGCTTCCATTTTTAACTCTGGACTATTACACTCAATGTAGCATTGGCGTATGCTGTCTAATGCTTGTTCTTCTGGCTTAAGTCGAATGACGATTGGCGAGTCAACAATTTTCTTTGCGAATTTAATAACTTCTGCATCGAATGTTGCACTGAATAGCAACATTTGGCATTTTTCAACATCAAACTTTTTTTGAATTCGTATACTCTGATCTTGATGGCCCTAAAAGTGAAATTCGAATTACAAAATTCATTAACCATTAATGCTTATAAGTGCTTGTATAACATTAACTGAATACCACATGTTGCTTAAAATGTTTAATCAAATTTCATTACCACTTTAATTGGTCAATCTTTCCTTGATTGATAAAGTTTAAACAGGTCCAAAATGAATTTTTTGCTATTATTGCAAATTAATTTGGAGCAATAGGAAAATTAGTCTATGAAATACACTAAGATCCACTTGATTGTTTATCAATCGTGCAAGGTTGTTTTTCTACGTTATTGCCAATTTTTTCATATAATTCAGCTTAAGCCTATACAAATATTAAGCTTCAGAGATAGAAAAAGAAATCTGAGTTATTCTCATATTAGGGCTGTACAGCCACAAAGCACATTTAGTTGCGCTACACAACTTGCCGTTTATTACATTTATTCTACATTGTTCTGTACGCAATGTAAACTACTATCAGTGATTTCTTGTTAATCCATTAGCCCCTACAAGGTAATAATCAACCGAAACGCAAAAAATATGCTTATTTATTGATACACCCTTGTTATATTAATAGTCAAATGTCTGATAAAGCAGAGAAAACAAAATAATGCAAAACTGATTTTTGAGATGTAACCTACAAAGCCTCATTCAGGGTAATTGTCATGCATTTACATGAATTGAAATCGGCACAAATGGAAGATTAAATGCAGTAAGGATGCAAAATTCACACCCTAAATTTAATCAACAACTCAGGTATTCATGTTAAATATTTAAGAAAAATTTGATAAATACATTTGATAGGTGTCCAATTTATTGGACGGCAGGGACAGCCTAGAAAACTTTCTTTCATTTTTTAATCAATATATTTTTATGTATAAATGAAGAGAACTTTCAGAAATAATTCATTTAAACAGTTTATGCATAGCAAACCGATATGATTTGGACACAAAAATTGGGCTTGTTGTGATTTATCAGGCTAATGCTAAATATAAATTTGTAATCTGGCGGCCCAACAATATCTTTCTCCGATTTACCTATGGGGTTTCAAGTTGTGTATGCGAGATAAATAGCTTTAAAGCAACTGTATCGAATTGCCTAGTGATGGATAACTTTTCCACCAGTCATTATCTACTGGCTAGTAATTGACACCATGAGGGGGTGGGGGGATCGCCTCAGTGGTCGTTTTGACTTCTGAAAAAGAAGTAATTGTACCCAAAAATTAATGTGATGATATAGACATCACAGTAATTTAGATTGTCAAGGGCATGAAATGCAACAAGTTCAATAGCTCTAAATAATGGTAGCATACAACGAGGACATACGTGGAGTAGATTTGATGCACAACTTTGTCAATTGTTACATAACTTCAACATCTTCCAAGAAATGATATTTTCCATTGGTTATATGTTTGCTGGATATGTGTTCCAGTGCTTGGATTCTGAATAAAACATGTACTTACATAACAGATCGATCTAACAGACTTAAAAAGCATTATTGTTCTCTACAATCTCAAAACGTTCTCTATGCGGAAAACACCCTTGGTGAATATTGCTGAAGTTGTTCCAACAAACAATTCATTGCGGTACAATGAGGTGGTCAAGATCAATGCAAAGAAGATGCTAAGGAATATTTGTCAAAAGTAACCCTTCTATGAAAGATGTGATATTCACTGTGCAAAATTAGTATTCTTCGCAATTTTTTTGGAACCTTTATAATATAATTGCTTGTGATATTGCTAAAAATAATGTTGTTAGATTGTTTTCACCAGAGTTAAAATTGGGGCGATTTTTTAAGCCCCAACCTACCCAATACAGCCTAGGCCCAAGACCAGCCCGACCCAAATTTTTTTCTTTTACGTCATTGATAGTGTCTTTTGCCTAATAGAGGCCCATAAGCACTACAATATTACATTAATTGGATAATTTGCTTAATGAATTGATTAATATGTGCATAGGTGCATATCTGTTTAATCCGTCAATAATGCTAATTCAATTCTGTTGTAATTCAAATTTAATTGTTAACCTTAGTATAATAAACATGTCATACAGAATCATAGGCTGGGGGCTAGAGACTTTTACTCTGGTTGAGCAGATGCTGCGAGCCCCTGTAAATCATTGCATTTTCCTAACAAATAGTATTAAACGTCCATTTTCACAAATGCTACCAATGAAGGCAAAATTTTCTAAATTGTTTTAAATTTGTGCATAGATTGATCTTAAATTGCTAAGAATTTTTTAATTTTTTGTTGATTTCTTCTTAAAACGTTTTCATCTCACAAAATAATAAAATTTCAATAATTAAAGAGCACGATGTAAATGAGTTGTCTTCTCTTTATTAAATGAAACTATTTATATTTTAATCTTTGCTTAGGAAAACATAAGAATGTTGCCATTGATAGTATTGTAAAATTAAGTGAGATAATGGGGATTGTTGGTATAACTCACAACTATTTATCAATACGATTAATCTCCAGATATTTTAGTATTAACTGGGCATGACAAAACTTAGCTATTTTGCAGTGAAATCGATTAGGGAAGTGATCCAAATTCAATACGTTAACAAGTGAAAATGCAACCGTAAACAACAATTCTAGCTTCAAATGTCTGCATACGATTAATAAATTTATTTGCATAGATATATTTGAAGAAATGTGCAGAACCTAAATGTGTCAAAGTTATTTGTAATAACATTTGCGGAAAAAACACGCCTTTGACGTAAACTTCATCTTTAGCGAATTTATTTTGAGTGTAATTTAACGATTTGGTTTACGGTCATGTTAACGTAAAACACCATTTGTTAACGGTGTTGTTAACGTATTGAATTTGGATCACTTCCCTTATTGAAATTAGCCGTTTGCATATAAACAAAACTTAAGAAAAGAGAACTAAAACAAAGAGCATTTATATTCTGCTACTCTTTTATCCAAATATTTCTAAGAAATGAATTCCATATCAAAATAAAATTTGTGTTTATTTGAATTTGTAAACGTATCTTTACACGTTCTACAAGACGACTGGAGTTTTCCTAAAAAATTTTGACAAGTTCTTACATGAATTTCATTTAAAATGTTGTCAATTTCTTTTACTACAACAATTTGTGTAGTTTTAAGGAAAAAAATACTTTACTGCATATCCAAGCAAGATATCCCTTAAAATAAGAAGTAGTAAATATAGATAATATGTTTGTATTTTTGTTTATTAATCTTTAAATGTATGTTTGCAACAAAGCGCAAAGCATGCACAGGTAGCCTGAATACCAGAAGGCGAAAAATATTTGTATTTAGAATCATTATAGTAATTATATTTGGAAGCGACCACCCTTATTACAACCCCCAAATAAGTACTATGCCCTACGGCCAAGGTATCATATATGTCACGTTCCATAAGTTTTTCGTACCGTCACAACAATTTAGTTATATATTTATTGCCACAACTATTTATTACCTGGATTACAATTGTCCTTTTCATCATTTAGAGAACATATCATTTCTAATATATTCATTTACTAAAATTCTCTGCCATTAGCACAAAGTAAGTGGTAGTTTTCAAAAACGCTCTTTGCTTCAAGCAGACAAAATTTACATGTTAGCGAGGTATTGCACCAGTTAACAATGAAAAGCTTATTAAATATAAAGAGAATGTCATTTGCAAATTTGACATTTTCAAGTGAATTTTTTTGTATTTCAAATACCATTAAGACATATTATGCCCAAGTCCGGCCCAAATAGCTATATCGAAAATCTGGCCCAAGCCCAGCCCAAGCCCGGCAAAACCCAGACCGACAGAACTTTAGTAATAGACTAAGACTGGAGTTAAAAAAGCTACTAATCTCAACTCAGTTTTGTGCAAGGGTTCATCAAATTTGCGCGCATCTTTAGGATTTTGAAATAAAATACACACACCTGGGTCGCGATCATAACATCAGCTTCATCAAGAACAAAAATCTTAATTTTGTCGTTGTAAAAAACATCAAATCGCAGAACCCAATCCAACAACGTTCCAGGTGTTCCAATAACAATGTGTTCAGTTACCTTTTCACCTTTACTAACTTTCCGCTCATTCTAAACATATATGCGTTTGATAAATCAATTAAATTAAATGACATTTTGTGCAATATACCCTTATGTATAATAAGGGACAACTTCAATAACAGGACATTGAAACAGTATAGTAATGTATATTCCGAATACGAAATTTAGTCCTTAGCTCTCTCTACGTTTATGAACATTTTCAAACCAACTTATTTCAAAGAAATATATATTTCATCAACATTTTGATTTCAAAAATGAACTCATTGGGTTCAAAAATGAAAAAGCACATGCCTTGCTTAAAATATAATTTAAGAGGTATTGCCAAAACAGAGGGTGTGAATAAAAAATTCAAAATGCTCATCTCGGTATTCGATATATATATATATCAAATTTATTTTTGCAAACTTCATTTTTTTAGTCTTAATGAAATATGTAAAATGGAACAAAATTCATGACTAGTGGTTACAAAGGTTGAAAATATTGGACGATTATAAATGGAATAACGCCTTTTGGCTTTAATTTTGGACAAAAATATTGCCAAACCTGAAGTACATGAAAACAAATTTATCCAATAAAAAATCCGATTTTTGTAAAACAACTATCGACCATGTAAAGATAAGCCGGTTTGAGTCCTATGGCTATAACAACAGACCGCAAATATTTTGCTTTCAGTAAATAAGCCACCCAATATTATTAATAATGATAATAACAATAATAATAATAAATGACATTAATAACCTAAAACTACGTACAAAAAAAATTGAAAAATAAAAGCATCATATGTACAGGATAATAACATTAATACTGTGAAGATATGAGACGAAAATGTGGACAATTGCAAAACAGAAACCAGCTATAGGTAATCTCTGCATCGCATCCTGACCCTGCGATTGCCACTGCCTTACTGAACTCTACCCTCAAGATTGTCGCGAACTGGGTCATGCGCTTTAACCCCAAGAAGACTGTTGCAATGCTGGTCAAACGCTCTCATTCAAGAATTAACCCGCCTGGTATTTGCTTTATGAACAGCTTTATCCTATATGTACATACTCGCAACCACCTAAGTGTTGTTCTTTTGGACGACGTAAAATTTACCGCCCGTGTATCAAAGATTTGCTTATCAGTGTCACGTGAATTGTTTGTGCTTCGACTGTTGCCCCGTTTTCTTCCGCGTCTGCTCCTGCGAAAACTGTATGTGGCCTATATTCGACCACATCTTCAATACGGATCTATCCTCCTGGCGGGCATTGGTTTCAAACGATTTTAAAAGCGTAAGCATATACGATCTTAGGTTCATATTAAATATTTTATGTTTTATCTAAATTGGTACGGCATATAAAAAATTTTCGAGTGGAATAACTCTTGTAAAACAGTTACAAAAGAAAGTTACATTTTTAAGATGATAAGGTTAACATGCATGTCGAAACGTGTTCTACACATTATATGCGACGTAATTGAATATTTCTATTTCAATGGAATGGTTAAGTGATTTTTTAAAAGTAGTTCGATTTAACGATTTTGCTCCATGAGGATAAAATATAAAAATACCCTTATAGCATATCGAATTTTTAAACCAGGCATATGAGACCCCATCTGAGAAACGACTTCACCAGTTTGCTTAGCAAGCTCATAAGTAGGTGACGAACAGATTGCTTGAGTGTAAGGCAGTGAAACATCAACACGCGAAAGCATGCCAAGAACAAATGAAGCCGTTTTCCCTAAACGCAAACAGTTAATGATTTTGAATAAATAATTGTGGGTGATTATCTAAAGCAATATATTTCAGTATAAACTTGTTGAAATTAATCATTGATATTATATATATATATATATATATATATATATATCAAGGCGATATCTAGTAAAAGGCCATGAAATCGAGAATTGCTGAAAATTAGCTAGGGCGGGAAAATTTTAAATCCTAACCTTTAAAATAGATAAAGATACGCCACCTAAAAACAAAAATCAGTTTGGAATATGTTTTCAATAAATAACAAATCGTTTATTTATAATTTCAAACTTATCAATCTTCCTTTCTCCTTTTATTTGTGAGATTACAATCATTCACTAATTTGCAAAAATTATTCAAAAAATAGTGATCAACTTCTTTGAAATTAATGAATATGAACGGAAACATACATTTTAATCACGAGATATTTCATAAAAACTAGACTGCAATCTGGTTTTGCAAAACGTAGAGCCTAAATCAGTTGCACTCAAAATAAACTTGACGCACAATGCCACAAACGCAACCAATTCATCCCTAGGATACGAAAGCAATCCGCGAATAATGAGACTAGTATATTGCGAATTTGGGCATACATCGATCTGAGAACTTAACTCATCTTTAGCTCAATATTACTTGGCGAAATAGCTGATTTTGTAAGGGCAGACTGCTTCAACAATTTCCCACTTTCTACATTGAAGAGGCTTTCAATACGATTCCACTCTGCACAACGAACATCAGATGGAGAATCTTCCTCAATGTTGTAGAAATTTAAAATTTTATTCTTTTCCTTAATCCAACTGTTCCTGATAGACTTGATTGTATGGGTCAGATCGTTCAATAGATAAAATAGTACATGTGATATGATAATTCCAGAAGGGGATGCTTGCCTAGCAATGGATATTCATCTTGCATCATTGTAAACAAACGTTGATTGATGCGTAGATGGTCACAGATGAGGCACAAATTTAACATACCAACCTCAAGAAGACTTTGGCGGAATTGCGTGATGGTTTCAAGTAATTCTACATATCGGGAGTAATTTAAATACTACGTTGGTAAAAAGAGACGGAGGAACAATTGATATCATAAATCCACCTAAATAGAAGTCACTCAATACCGATTGGCAGAGTTGGATTTCTGACATAATTTGGGCCGGGCTTGGGCCTAATGTTTTAATTGGTATTTGAAGTACTGGAAAAAATGCACTTGAAAATTTAAACTTTACAAGTGACAAAAGCATTCTCTTTAAGTTTAATCACGATTTTTGGCTGGTGCAATACATCTAATATCTAAATTTTCTCTGCTACAGCAAAGAGCGTTTCTGAAAACTCCCTTTTGCTTTGTGATGATCTAATTTGATGTAATTTTTAAAAGATGATTACTTCAAAAAACAGTATTATTATTATAATGACTCTAAATACTAATATCAAATTCATAGTGTAGTGCTTATGGGCCTCTATGAGGCAGAAGAAACTATCTGTGGAGTAAAAGAAAAATAATTTGGGCCGGGCCAGGCTTGGACCGAATATTTAGTATTTTGAATTGGGACGGGCTTGGGCCTAAGAATTCGGCCCATGAGAACCGAGATAACACGTCAATTTTTCGTTTTACGTTTTCAGTTTTTTATGCTGATATCAGAAATTTTGTTTTATTAATAAATGTACACTTGTATCGTATATTCGAAGAAATAACAGTTTATCTAAAGTAGTTAAAGCGGAATTGCGTGATGGTTTCAAGTAATTCTACATATCGGGAGTAATTTAAATACTACGTTGGTAAAAAGAGACGGAGGAACAATTGATATCATAAATCCACCTAAATAGAAGTCACTCAATACCGATTGGCAGAGTTGGATTTCTGACATAATTTGGGCCGGGCTTGGGCCTAATGTTTTAATTGGTATTTGAAGTACTGGAAAAAATGCACTTGAAAATTTAAACTTTACAAGTGACAAAAGCATTCTCTTTAAGCTTAATCACGATTTTTGGCTGGTACAATACATCTAATATCTAAATTTTCTCTGCTACAAGCAAAGAGCGTTTCTGAAAACTCCCTTTTGCTTTGTGATGATCTAATTTGATGTAATTTTTAAAAGATGATTACTTCAAAAAACAGTATTATTATTATAATGACTCTAAATACTAATATCAAATTCATAGTGTAGTGCTTATGGGCCTCTATGAGGCAGAAGAAACTATCTGTGGAGTAAAAGAAAAATAATTTGGGCCGGGCCAGGCTTGGACCGAATATTTAGTATTTTGAATTGGGACGGGCTTGGGCCTAAGAATTCGGCCCATGAGAACCGAGATAACACGTCAATTTTTCGTTTTACGTTTTCAGTTTTTTATGCTGATATCAGAAATTTTGTTTTATTAATAAATGTACACTTGTATCGTATATTCGAAGAAATAACAGTTTATCTAAAGTAGTTAAAATTAATTACTATAATAGTAGACATATAAGAAATTGAATGAAAAGTTTTGGTTAAGTTAAATATCATTGGCAGGGTAGGAAACAACGTGTTGGGTCAATTGAAATGCAAAAAGTGTAACCCATAAACTCCCATGTTCCTAGTCACAGATTCTTCAGTAATAATGTTAGGAAGTGTTTACTTCTTTAGGGAATGCATAAATTGGTACTCCTTGCTTTGCCATAATATCCATTCTTGCATCCGGCTATGAAACAACCTTACCAATCGTTAACTGAATAGCAGGAAGTTAGCACGTACTGAACAATGATAAAGCATTTACGTGTGATAATGAACAGCGTAATTTACGTTGATTGGAATTACTTAAAATTATTTCCCGCCCTAGGTAATTTTCAGAGATTCTCGACTTCATGGCCTTTTACTAGGTATCGCCTTGATATATATATATATATATACAATTATTGTGCTCATTCTGTATGCTGACCCTAAATAATCCCACTATGTGTTCCCATTCTGTACTTTTTGCATGTACAAAATAGTAGACATTAATTTTTTTATATAATTGGATAAGAAAAATATCGTAGGGTAGCTAAAAATATTTACAATTACCGTAAAGTTGCGTTGTTAAAATATAATTAAATTCTATCGAACCAATTCAAAATTCTAGAAAAGTCCTAGTGTGTACGAATTTTTCGTAATTTCCCTCTACACACTGGGACATTTTATATATATATATATATATATATATATATCGATATTAGATAGAATCACATTCATTTCAACTCTCAATACTGTAAAAATCCGATGTTGACTAGTTTGAAGTAGATTTGCGGCTAAGGAAAAATGAGTATCTGTAGCAGACTTTGAATAATGATTTATAAGAGAATGGTGAAAAACCTCAAATCACTGGAGCATGGTTGCGTGTTGTAGACCTTAAGTACAAGAAATTAGCGTTGCATATTAGCATTGTATGTCTACAAAATACACAAAAGCATATTTTAATAACTTAGAATTTATTTACATATCATTCCAAACATTTAAAACTGTTATAGACTAAAATGAACCTGTTCCACTTTGCGACTGTGCAATCAAATTTTGGAAAGGATCCGCCACAATTATAGGTAATGCAGTTTCTTGTATCTTGGAAGGCCGGTTGAAGCCCATTGACCTTATACCATGCAATAACTCAGGCTTAAGGTGTAGCTCCTCAAATGACTTTACTGAATAAAGTGGTGAGTTAGGATTTGCACGAACAATTTCAACCTATTACAAATATAAACTTACATAATTACAATATCTACTTCGACCTACCTCATTCTTTGAATCTGCAACAAGCGTATTTCGCAAAAGCTTAGCAATATATGACATTTCGCCTGGTTTGACTTCATCGGCAGGCCCCTCAAATGCGCTTGCTGCATCGCCAATAAACCCCGGAGATGGCAATTGCGTAATAGAAGAATTAGAGATGCCCCTCCCCCTACCTTTCCACATACTGTTTAACATCTACAAATGAGTATTAGTCTTACTTACTTAATGTTACAGTATTAAATTCATATGAATGGTAATGCAAAAGAGTCATTAAAGTTGAGGAATTAAGAGAAAAGAGTGATATCAGGTCACTGTTATATAAAACATAATGAGGCCAGTGAAAGCAAAAAATTACAGAGAACAATAAAAATATGGCCAACAGAGATCGGGAATTCGAGAACGTTATAACATCAAAGTATACGAAAAAAAAACAGCATCATATTTTAAGAAGTTGAAATATATTTTTGGAAACTGCCTTACAGCTCTAATTCTCATTCATTTCGAAGTGAATAAAATATATGCGCACTACAACTGGAAGTATATAACATGGGACAAACCAGCCACCTCATTAAATATAAAACGTCCTATTATGGCACTGAAAGTGGAAGGAAAAACATACTAGAAATCTCCAACAGCGTATGAAGCAAGCACAAAGATATATCTCGCTTTTTGTGATACCCCCGACATCTACTGTGTTAAAGATATTCTTCAAAACTGACAGTGGGAGATCCGCAGGCTTGTACGAGCATGTACAAGAGCAGTTTCCAGCGTTTACAAGTTGAAAACAGAGCTTCAACTCAACGTTTCCTATAGTACAAATTGTAGAGAACTAAATTCGTACAAACCTTTGAAATATGTTAAATTGCCAAAGCTTACCATAGCACATGAAATCATGGAAATACGTGTACTTTGAGTCAGATGGAATTGGATAGAATCTCGATCGGATCTACATTTTGAGAAAATTTTGGATATTTCGGATCCAAAAATTTCTCAAAATTTTGTATATTGTACATTTATATACATTGCGCACATTTTTTCATTGAATACCACTTTAAGTGTGTTAATAATCTCAATCTAAGTGAAATTTTGCAATGGAATTTCTTTGTTCATACAACAGGTTTCTTATTATTTCTTTCCTAAAAATCATAATTTCAAATCTGAAAATGCGATTAATGTTAGCCATCGCATAAAGATAAAATTTTAAAGCAACCAAAACAGATGATCTGTTTGTATAAATTTGCAAATAGAAAAGCAGAAGAAACAGAGAAGCAAGTGGAATACATTAGTTGCTGTAAACGCCGATAAAATTCAATGTTACTAACCTAGTTACACAATTTTCATGTAAGATGCAGTATAAGCAACTTGCAATGTCAAGATTAACATATTTTTCAGAAGGTTCGTGATTATTACAATTACTAATGCAAAAATTTTTATATAATTTAAGATTTATAACGCAATCTAGTATGCAATTTCAATGAAAATTGAAATTCAAAATTTTTATTTAAATCTCATATTGGGTTGGAAAAAATGAATTTTTTTATCACGGATTACAATGCACAACTACAATTTTTTAGTTTCTTGCAATATAAATTTTGGGTTGTTCATTTGCCATTATTTAGGCTATTCATGTTTTCATTGCCTTAGTTGGAATTTTTAAGTAAGCTTTGTATTGTTTGAAACCACTTCAATTCATAGTAACATTGCAAAATTATGATTTTTGGATTTGGACATAAAATTAATATGCTAAATATCATAAGAAACTTAACTATTTAAACTTTATAAATAGATTATGATTATAGTTGATGACAATTTTAGGTATTCGATTACTACAAAGCTTGCAAATAAGCAAAGAAATGAATTTGTTGGAGTTTTGGCAGATTATCAATTTCCACTCACGCCAATTGGAAACTTATTTGCTTCTTGAGGATGGACAATTACAAATAAAAGAAGCCAATGTATTACAAACAGATTGACTTTGGCCGAAAACCGAGGCCTCCGCCCAGTCAAAATCCGGTTGGGCTCTTTTACATCCTATCCACTTAAGCTCATTTAATGATCGTTGACAAAATATTCTTGAATTTTTGTTTTGCTTGGCCAAAATTGACTACTAGATTGTAGCACTAAAAAAGCATTTGATAATATTGTAATATTTCAAAATTTAACATTGATTTTTCAACACATTGCTTTAAGTTACATAGGATTCACAACATTTGAATTGATTTGCATGCACTATTGCGTAAGTCATCACATTTTTCCAATACCTCGGTCTAAGGCTGACCCTGTCCTGCGCGGTATGTCCTAAATGTCCATTTTTGATCTCACGAAATTGCTGAAGCACTTAAAATTTTCTATTGGCATTTGAAGGAATAAAAAAATATTTTTAAGATCATGTTATTTATTGTTAGAATACTTACTTATATTCGTATCCGTTTCGGATCGAAAACTAAAATTCATTTAAAAATTCGGATCGGATCTAAAACTTTTGGATCCGATTCTATCTCTGTTTGACCACATGAAATAATTTACTATGGCAAAAAATTGGGAGAAATTAAGTCAGGTGAGAAAAAAAATGACATAGATTAGTCAGACGACTGGCTATACTATTACATTAGAATTGAAAATGCAATAGTTTGGTAGAAATATGGTTTGAAGAGAATAATGATCTGAACATACGGAATCCTTCTCCTGTCACTCTTGATGTTTTTAGTAAATTCAGACAACAAATCGGTGGAGGACTACTGACTGTTGCACCCACGTATTTCCAACTCAAAAGAACTCATTATTTGGAGTCCCAAAACGATGTTACTTATTCTCCACATAGAAAATACCAAAATCAATTTATTGAATACAAGACAGTTGCTATGCACGGTCACTATGATAAAATAAATTATATTCGAAATTTCAACATAAATTTTATATGATAAGAAACAATTACCTGCACCCAACGAAATTTAGTAGTACTGTGATTGATTACGTTTACTAACAATCCTAGCAGGTTTACTAGTTCCTGTTTCACTTGTAATTGCAGTGATGATCAAATGCTACTTTTATTTGATAACCAAATGTACGTAGAAGAAATTAAACGAATTACAGTTGTTAAACGTACTCTTAAGTATTTGAATTCTGAATTATTCTCGAGGGATTTGTATTCTGTCAACTGGGTTGAAATTTATATCCTGGATAATATCGATAAAATTATTGAAATATATCTCTCAACAATTGAATACATTGTCAATAAACATGCTCCTTTTTTGCGTGGTTCAGCGAAAATCCAAGCCTCATCACGTAGATAAGTTTCTTCACAGTGAACTTCACTGTTGAAAAATTAAACTTTCAGAAGTTCTAAATCTGTTAAAGATTATGAAATACCCGTACAATATTCACAATATTAAACTGAAAATCGCAATTTTCTAATGCGATTTCTCATTTAACATTTATTCCAAATCTATTTATCAGATATCCCTACTTCCTCGGAATACTTAAATATGCAATTGTTACTACTGTTTATAAAAATAAAGATCGTAAGAATCCTAATTACAGATCTATTTCGGAAACACATATGCTTTCTAAAATATTAGAGAAAATTTTGTATTCACAAATGTTAAATTACTTGGATGAAAATAATTTGTGTGTCTCACATCAATATGGCGCTCGAAAATCTACCTCAGTAATGGATGCATTATCATATGGCACAGAGAACTAGAGAAGTAGTTTAAGTAGCTTTAAATATGTAGCAGTTGTATTCGTTGATCTGTCCAAAGCTTTTGACAGCATGTACACCATATCTTTTTGAAAAAATCAGTAAAATACGATTTTAGTCCTGATGCTGTTGTGATGATGAGAGTTTTCTAAATGAACAGTACCAATCTGTGCAAATTGAAAGAATTACAGTTGTTAAACGTACTCTTAATTATTTGAATTCTGAATTATTCCTGCGGAATTTGTATTCTGTCAACGGGGTTAAAATCTATTCTCTGAATAATATCGATAAAATTATTGAAATATATCTCTCAACATATAAATACATTGTTGATAAACATGCGAATCTTAAAAAATTTAGTGTGGTGTTGAAAAAGAGTACATATGAGAAGTTTTGACTTTTAATAAAAAACCGTGTCACTAGTAGGCAGCAGACCATCTCGTGCATCAAATTGGGCAATGAGGTTTTCAAAAAAAGATAAACATTGTAAACTGCTTTTAAAATGACTTCTTAATTATCGATAAGTATAAAGATGATAGATGAAATGATTGGTGTTCATCAATCCGATCATAAACTAACTACACGGGAATTGCGCAGGGTTTCATGCTAGGGGCGCTCCTTTTCAATGTATTTATTAATTATCTATCCGACAGCCTTGCTGAATGTAAAAGCATTCACTATTCTGATGACATGTGCAGCTATTCTTCAAGTGCGGAAAAATTATTTGCAATAAACTAATAAGTGATGATTTTTATAACATGCAGAATTGGCTTAAGAAAAATGACATTTTGTTGCATTCTTCAAGAAGAATATCTAACAAATATTATATGAAATTTGTTATTGCTTTAATGATGAATATTAAAATGGTTACATACCTCCGTATTAATTTTGAGCAAAATTGAGATTTTTCAGTTTTGGAAAAATAAGGTTCAAAAATTTACAGGTTTCAACTCAATAATTTCATTGATAAGATGTTGCGCACCTTCTCGTAAATTATACCCGTGCGCACATTTTTTGGTATTACAAGCTACGGCTCTTTGATTGTAAGTGGTCAGTACTTTACTTTATGTAACATTATTGCTAAAAATTACAAACTTGCCTCTAATTGTTGTATTGTGTAATGTAGGAATTTTGATTTTTTTTGCGGTACACAGCACAACATGTTGTGTGGGAAAGAAAAATCCAGTGTCCCAAAATTTACTATTTTTCTTTATTTGAGCAGGGAGAGAGTTTTTACCTGAGAGCAGAATTTCTCTTGGACAAAGACAATAATGGTAGTGCTCCAGAAGAATCTTTTGAGGACTACAACCACCTTGCTTTAAATTAAAGGGATTGCTGTCTCCCGCCAATTGGGGACATGACGTTCTTGTTGTAACCAACTTGATGACAAGAAACGGGATGCTGGTCAATTGAAATGGAGTGATGGTGTATGCCACCATAGACGCAAAAGCCTCAGCCTCCATAATCACTGACAACAGCTGTGACAACGTGGGTATTAGTCAAGATCAAGTAGAGCTTGTATACCATTGACTAAAAGATGCTTCCGGGGAGCACATCATGATTTGCTTTATTGTCAATGAAGTATTTATCAAGGTCATCCATGGATGATGCTGAAATATCATTACAATTTCTGGACGAAGTAACTGTTGAGCCATTCCATTGGAAGTGAATCGGGTTGGAAGCAGCTGCGTGTGACTTTGAGGGAGACATAATGCTAGCCAGTCACACCAGGCCCGTGATGTGATGAGTAATTTTTGCTCCTAATGTGTGCTCTTTACATAAGGGAAGAGCCAGTGTCACCATCTTAAAAACATAAAAGGGATGACCAAAATAAAGAAAGACAAAGTTACCATCATCACACTGCATTCCATTTGGAAAAGATTGTGGGGCCTGCCATCTTAACCGCTATCTCCCAATGATCACTTTGAAGTAGTCGCCCCTATTGTGAACAGCAATACCCACCTACACCTCAGTGAAGATGAACACAAACAGCTATGAACCATTCTAGGTCACAGTTCTGATATTTTCAACTATGGCGCCATCAGCATGGGAAAGCCTGTTGGGGAAGAGCATGCCATTTGGACGTCTACAGACAAGGCCGTTTGGCTGAAGGTTAGGAAAGTAACCAAGAATATGAAGAGCAAGTATGACAAAATTTTAAACAACCTAGTTGCCAATCGCATCATACAAGGAAACAAAAGCCCATACGCCGCCCCCAAGTCTTTGTCAAGCATGATAACACATACCAACTATGTATTGATTTTATAAGATTAAACAAAATTACTGAGAAAGACGCATATCCATTACCATCTTTCTTGGGTGGCTGGTAAGCTCTGGCCAAATCACTATAAAGAATGACGCCCACAAAGCCACCACCAGCATGGAGGATATGTAAAGACTAATGGGATTTTTGAACTATTATGGAATGTTCAGCCCTGAACTAGCCTAGAAGACTAGGCACATCTCCAAACTACTCTCAAAGAATGTGGATCTTAAATGGACGTGTGAGGAACAAAGTGAATTGGAGGCAATTAAGAACAAATTAAAGAAGTTACCCAGCCTTAACACTGTTAACTATGATCTGGAGTTTGGGTGGATTGCAACACAAGTACTGTAGTCATCAGTGGGGTAATAAGCCAGATCGAAGAAGGAAGGGATCTCCCTGTGCAGTATTTTAGCTGGAATCTATATGCATTTAAAGAGAACTATGGAGCTATGAAATCCTAAATGCTCGCCTTATTTGAGTCCCTCCAAAAGTTTCTATACTTCCTGTGGGGAAGCACTTCTGAGTACCAAGTGATAACAGTAAGTTTGCCTGGCTCAAGAAGTTCTCAGGAAACTGATTCAATATTGTGGCTCAATGGATTGAGTACCTGAACAATTTCAACTTCTGAATCACCCACTGGAAGGGAAGGTTATACATTAACACAGACTATTGGATCACCCTGGCCAGCTATGAATGTGACTTGAGGAAGCCCACCAGAAAAAAAAATTTGTTCAGCTTTATCCCAAATACTGAGAATGTCTTGCAACCCAAAATTAATGCAGATCAGCAAGGACACAACATTTTGCCCATTATCAGTACAGTAAAGACGAGATTTCAGAACAAGATATAATTGAGAAACAGAAAAACAATAAGATCCTGAGCCAGATCATCCAAAAAGTTAAGGATCCCAATTCCAGCATCAGTCAGGTTGTGCTGTGGTACTTCAACAAGTACAACTGGACACTTAACAACAGGCTGTCCCTGAATAGATTAAATGCGATCTGGTGAGGTGTGTGCATGAGTGAGGGAACATTGGAATAATTCAAACTGAAGCCATTTTCAACACCTGGTATGTCACCATCAGTGTTCAAGCAACAGTAGGGGATGTCATTGATAAATGCAAGACTTGCCTACTGAACAATGAAATCACTTTCTAGAACAACAAGCTGAGCTCCAAGGCATGGCTGCAAAACAAGATTGTGCATGTTGACTTAAAACAACTAGCAAGGGAAGACAAAGGGTATCAATACCTCCTGGTCATAGACAATTACTTCACCAAATAAGAGCAAATTGGCCCTATGAACAGCTCCATCACTGAACTGGTGGGCAATTGCCTCATGAAGGAATGGATCCTCAAATTTGGCCCATGCAAAAGCTTGTCTTCAAACAGGTAGCCCCAGTATAAGAGTAACTTAATTAACAAAGTCATTAACAATTTGCGATCTTACAAAAGACTAAAACAGCATACCGCCCCAAGCAAACAGTCTGATGGAACAACTCAATAGAACAGTAATCAAGCTGATCAGGACTGCCATGTCTTGGGTTAAGTACATCTATAATACAACTGTGCCCTACACTGCAGGGATTACCCCTTTAAAGGTAATGTTTGCAAAGAGGCTGAGATGCCACTGAAAATGATGTTCACCATCTATAATGAGCCAACCCCAAATGCTTACATAATCCAAATCATGAAAGACCTACAATTGATACACTTGAGTGCATGTCATAAAACTAAAATGCCAGCTGTCTGATAACAGAGAGCATTAATAAAAAAGTGTATGGAGAAACTCACAATAAGGGTGACACCATTTTTGTGTACACCTCACTCCCAGTCACCAATGAAAAATATGTTAAAAAATTAGCCTTTAAATGGGCCAGACCTTTTATAGCTGAAAAGTTACTTAACCACAATAATTACATTTTAAGTAATGACAGGAAGGTTCACTTTTAAAGTTTAAAACATACTATGAAGGATATTGACACAGCTGTAATAGACAATATCAATGAGTTTACTTTAGTAAATAACAGCAATAATCCATACTATAAATTTGATAATTTGATTGACTTGGAAGAAGAAAATTTTGACAATATACATAATAGTAATAACATATCTAATCAGACAAAAAGTGAAAGGCAAACATGGCCTAAACAAAAGGCTCATAATCACTCTGTGCAAGATCCTGATTTTTGGGATCTAAATCTAATCTTTTTGTTTAATGATGAATGCCCAAGCCCAATCAAAATCATCTGCCAGACAAGTGAGAAAGAGAGTCTGGAGAAGAATGGATAAGCATGACCAGAGCTCAAATCTCTAGTCAATGTTGCAGACTGATGAGGAGGAACCATGGAGGTCCAAGAAGAAAGACTCGTGCCTGTTCAGGCAACTAATAGCTCAACAGCTGGAGGGCACCCCTGGAACATTGGCAATGGATGGATCTCCTGGCAATACAACAATTGGCTTTGGTAGGCAAGGAAAACAAGCTAAGCAAACCTATGGATGCTACAAAAATTGTGACTAATTTAGATAACTTATCTATACATTCCCTTATGGGGTTATTAATATTAATATCAAACCCCCAGTGATATGGGATTATCCCACACCACTAGTCATGCTTCATCTTCTTCACCTATGAATCATTCACATAAGTCAGGAGAGCAGAAGTTAGAAATGTTGAAGGCCACAGAAATAATCTGAGCATGCCTATCAGATGAGATCACCACAGAGATGAGGAGGTAGTATAACAGCAAAGCATTGTTGTGCTCTCTCAATGTGGTCTCACTAGTCATGGATGTTGAATGATGCCCCAAGGACAACATCATCATCTGCTATGACTCCCAGATGTTTGCTGGGTTAAGATGCTGATATTGGAGGAGCATGGTTAATACTATGCATGATGAAGATTTCCAACTGAAACACTTATTCAAAGTTCATGACAAACTGGGATGAACTAGAGAAATTCAAATGCATAAACATTGAGTTTAAAACTTGCTGATCATCTACTTCTTCCAAATAGGTGAGGTACAGTGAACAGACGTGATGTAGCAATTTGAGATCACATAAGATGTAGCCAAGGTCGATGGCATATGATTGGTGCTCATCTTGAGGGAAGAATTGGGAGACTCTACACCAGATGAGATAGAGATGCTAAGCTTCAGGATGGAAAATCTACACTGATTTAACATTGTGAAGGAGAATACCCAAGCAATGTATGATTGTAGACAAATGTCTGATCCTTGACACTGTTATCCAAGCAAGACACTGGAATTACTGAACCCTGAAACCAATATAATGAGCATCACTAACCTCCAGGTAAACTTTACTTTATTTCAAAGCTTGCAGCTACTAGATAAAATCTGAGGTGTGGAGCCACCTAAAGACCAAGGTCCAGTTTGATAAAGAATGGCCAGACATTTATGTTTCCAGCCTGTTGGAATGCTACCACCAGTCTGTGGAATAAGTGTTAACTGAGATAAAATGGTCATTCAAGATGAAAAACACAAAAAACTTCAAAAGCAAACTGTTCACAGAAAACCACATGTTGGACATCTATGTGAGGGGGCCATACGGCCACTTGCAATCTTTTTAACAAGGACTCCTAGGCTACTATTGCCCATAAACTGAAAAAATGAGAGAGAATGGCGACACTAAGTCTGAACAAAGTCGCGATTTGCCCCCTATCTTGGAAGGGAAAGAATTGGATCCTGCAGCATGTCCACAGTTCCTACCTTACCTGATAAGAATAAGAAAGTGATGATTCAATTTGAAAAATTTTATGCACAACTAGTGGGGGTTCAGAACATTTTTGGCAAAGCTATATTCCTATAATTATTAGCAACCAATTAGGTATCTATATTCACCATATTCACCATCTCAAATATTCTTTAGCCAGAGACTACGTTCGAATGTACATATGACAAAAAGTGCACTAATACAAAAAGTAGTTTTGCAAACCGAATTTAAAACAAACAAAAGAAAATTCATACAAACAGCAAACACGAAAATTATAAGAACTAAATCCAGGAGCAAGACTTCGTGTTGAACAACTAGGCAATGTAATTGGAACAATAATTGGGAAAGCTACAACTCCCAGGTCTTACATGATACGGATAAATAAAAATATTATTCGAAAAAAAGACGCCATTTTATTCATTTGGAAAGCGAGCCTGAATTTTCAAAGCATGCACCTATTTTAGTGACTAGATTAAATACCTCTGCAAACTGAAGACCTTCCTACAGTAGAACTAGAAGATAACTGTAAACAGAAGGAGATTGAGGATGAAGTTCAAGAATATGTCCGTCCAAGCAGTGAATACAGGAGAGGACGACAACAGCAAATAACAAAAGCTCCCCAATTTTTGAGATGCCATATTGATTCTCATGAAAGATTCACATTGACACAAAACCGGAAGGACAGGATGTTGTGTTGGTATTGATAATGATTACACGTTACATTTACCCTGCAACAAATGCTTGATCAAGGAGTTCATGAGAGCGGTACTTGTCAAAACATACCTACTATTGATTATATATATATATATATGCAACATATATATATATATATATATATAAAGAACTGTAACTTTACTGTTCTTAAAAAAATTAGTTAACTTAAGTCTTTATTTTTCACACCTTTAGCGTGTATTCCATGCGATTGATGTTAATGCTTTAAATTATCCTATATACAGA
Organism: Hofstenia miamia; assembly: GCA_900660155.1. Taxonomy (NCBI): domain Eukaryota; kingdom Metazoa; phylum Xenacoelomorpha; order Acoela; family Hofsteniidae; genus Hofstenia; species Hofstenia miamia. The sequence continues at coordinate 1,809 of CABFPE010001381.1, read as the reverse complement.
AATGTTCATGTAGTCTGTGTGGGTCACATTCAAGCACCACAACGAATGTTCATGACTAGATCACTTGAAGCAACATTAATATGTTTATTGGGAAAAATGTGTATACCTTGGTATTTGAATCTATTTTCCAATTAATGCATTTTTATGCATATTTTAAAGCATTTTTTCTAAATTTCAGTGCAGGTTTGATTACGCATATTTCGGGATATCTTTAAGCACACCAAAGAGCATAAAAACAAATAAATTGAAACTACACTGTACTGCTTGTATGACATTTTAAATAAGTACAATCATTAATTCGTTTTCTGAAGCAATAACTCACGCTTCTTAAGTTACAATATACTTTACATAAGTACTATATTATTATGAAAGCAATATCAAAAGATGACAGTAAAATGAAATTGCTTAAAATTGATAAATACAATTAATTTTTTGTGTAATATTTTATGTACTGTGTTGTAATTTTATAATTCTTCTGAAAGTTATTTTCATTTTCTCAATCCATTGCAGAAACTTGTTATAAAAAACTACAGAACCAAGATGAAAATTATATAAAAGTTTCTAATTTGTGTTTGCGCAGCATATATTTTATACACTTTCAAGATTTATGTCCACAAAAATTGCAGTTGTATTATGTTTTTAAAATTCCTTTTTCAGAACAAGGAACCAAAATTGAACTTTCTTGCATTTTCAATAATGGCAACCATTAATGGGTTAATAAGAGATTAAGTGGGATTTTTAAAATGAATTTGATTGGTGGAGAAATTCAGAAAATCATTCTGCAAATTGTTTACAAAATAATTATTTCACTGAACAAAATTTTACTCTCAGTTAATGGAATCGAAAATATAAGATTTTTGTTCTTGATGAAGCTGATGTTATGATCGCGACACAGATGTGTGTATTTTAATTTTGTAGTAAAACCATCATATCGCAGAACCCAATCCAAAAACGTTCCAGGTGTTCCAATAACAATGTTTTCAATTACCTTTTCACCTTACTAACTTTCCGCTCATTCTAAACATATATGCGTTTGATAAATCAATTAAATTAAATGACATTTTGTGCAATATACTCTTATGAATAATATGGGACAACTACAATAACAGGACATTGAAGCAGTATAGGAATGTATATTCCGAATACGGAAATTTATTCCTTTTGATCTCTCTACGTTTATGAACGTTTTCAAGCCAACTTATATCATAGAAATATATATTTTATCAACATTTTGAATTCAAAAATGAACTCATTGTGTTCAAAAGCACATGCTTTTTATAAACAAACCATTTAAGGTTACGAGGTTTTGCCATGAGGGTGTGAATAGAAAATTCATAGTGCTCAATTTCGGCATTCGGTAAATGTATTTCAAAAATTCTTTTTGCAAACGTTAAAATCATTTTCAAAGTGGAAATTTTGGAATTACTGTTTCCACTTGCTATCTTAAACTGTGAGAAGAAAGTTTTTTCGATTATACGTTTTCAAAGTTATTTGTGCATTTAAAAACAGCGTTTCATTGATACGTGTATCTTACTGCAATTATGACAATGCAAAGAAAACAGTTATATTTACCCGCTTTTTTCCAGTTTTTATAATCCAAATCGCAAAATTTGTATTTAAACCTGCTTCACATCATTCTAAACAGCACATTAATTCATGAAAGTTTAAGCCATATGAAGCAGGCAAATATAGAAAGTAAAATGGTATTTTTTATTGGCGAAAATAATTTTATAGCCACAAGAGTTCTAAAACTAGGGCTATGCGGAAGATTTGAATTCACATTTAGAGAAATATATATATATATATATA
>CABFPE010001380.1:30159-40202 GCA_900660155.1 Hofstenia miamia | reverse complement strand
ATCAAAGCTATTTATAAAATTTCTACAAAAAGTACCTGCTGATTTTAAAATTCAAATGATTCGTCTGCCAATATGGCTGTTCATACGTAAGCATTAGTTTGCTCAATTTAATTTGTCAATTACCTCTTGATCAGCTAACAAGTTTCTTATTTTGACCAATATTAAATCTTAGTTGCATTTTACAAAAATAAACTAAAGTTCATTAACTAAATTTTTTACAATTAATTTCAATTGATAATCATTCGACGTTGTTCAGCTTTTAGTTGCCTTTTTGGATGATGCTACACAATTAAGTTAGGTGTAGGGGTTTTTCTCTTGTTTAGCTGACCAGCAATCAATCTGTACATGTAATAAAATATTTGAATTTAAAATAAAGTTGAATGACCAAAACCTAGGTAATATATTATTAATATTTCAGATCCAAATTTGTGACTACAAAGTGACTGATAAAATGACCAAACATGTACTAACTAATAAATGTAGGTTAGGAAGCTGCTCAATATTATGCTATTCATTAAAGCCAATATATTTTGGTAATGGTACATGTAAAATTAATTAAGCAGCTAGTAACAAATCTTGTTGCACATTCATGAAACACTTTTACAAATCAGAGTCTAAGTCAAATTGTGTCTTGTCTTGAGCATAGACCAAGCTAGGATAGGGTACACATAAGTTACATTGCTGAGCTGAGAAGTGGAACTCAACGAAAGGGATCATTGATGGACTGTTGAAACTGGATGTGGAGATCAGCTTCAATCAAATGCCCACTATCAATTTTTGGAGAGATTGCTGCATGGCTTTGTCACCTAAATAGTGAACAGCTAAATCTAATTACATTATGTTAACAGGAATAACCAAAAGCTAAACAGTATAGTTAGTAAATCTCTACCCACAAAGCTGCAACTAATGTTATAAAGTAACTAAGGACAAACAGTAAAAATGCATGGTAGAGGATGTTAAACTATTCACTATTTCGGTGACAAAGCCACACAGCATTTTCTCCAATGATCAATAGTGTGCATCTGCATGAAGCTGATCACCACATCCAGTTTCACTTGTTCACCAAAGATCCATTTGGTTGAGTTCCATTTCTCAGCTCAATGATGTAACTTATGTGTACCCTATCCTAGCTCAGTGTATACTCAAGACAAGACACAATTCAAATTTGTCTCCATTTTGTAAAAGTGTTTCATGATAATGCAACCAGACTTGTTACTACCTGCTCTATTAATATTACATGTAGCCCTTACCAAAGTATATTGGCTTTAATAAATAGTTAAATAATTGGCAGCTTTTAACCTATATTTAGTAATTAATACATGCTTTGTCACTTTATCAGTCATGTTATAGTCAATAATTTGAATCTAAAATATTATAGATGTAGGCTTTGGTCATCCAACTGTATTTTGAATCTATTATAATTAGTACATGTAGTAAGTGATCAATAGTCAACTAAACAAGAGAAAAACCCTGAAGCCTAACATAAGTGCATTTTCATGATCTGGCACAAAGACCCTAGCATCAATCTCATGATGGATCTAGACCACTACTAAAAACTACTCATTTAGCTTGACATTGTATTAAATAATCAAACCATATTAATAGAACAATGTAAGAATTCTGAATAAATTCCTTTATCAATTGTTTACAGTGAATCTAATCTATTTATAGTATTTTTGGAAAAGTACCTGCTGATTTCAAATTTGAACTGTTTGTCTGCCAAGATGGCCACTAAAAATAATGGAAGCAACTTTGCCCCCTCAGTTTTGACAAAAGTATTATTATCAACAGATACTAATCTCTCATAATTGACACTTGTTTTTACTTGGTTGCATAACACAAATTAATCTAAACTGATCATATAATTTTACAATATTTCTAATAATAATTTGTCTTCAATCATATTCTCTTTCCAAATTAATGTTAGCAGCTTGATTAATTGGGATGATGCTACACTATGGAATCAGTTGTGTTGCATTTAATCTGAAACTGGTTGCAGATGTTTTCTGGGAGACCCTTACAGATATTTGAAAATAAATCATTACTTGAGTAATGTTCTTCCCTGGAGATTAGTCTCTCAGCCTGTTTTGTAAATCATCTCTTCAGTTCAATTTAATCTGTTTAATATCATCTTTTATTGACTTTTGAAGCAGTTGTCATTATAATATCAGCTGTTTGTAATTCTATTCTATTTCAATATTCAGTACCAAATAATTTTGGTGTGCTGCCACTGCTAATTATAAGGGGAATCATGCTGCTGCTGCTTCTTGCACAACTCTGCACTTTTTCATTGTCATTTCATACATCTGAATTCATTCACTCAATGTCAGTGAGTAATTGTCAATTCTTCTGGTGAAGTTTGGCAATATTGCTTTACATTGGCTGAGTTCATCATTTTGTTTTCTTCCAGTATTGAGTCTTGAAATAGGTTTTCAATTTTTTCATTGGGCCTGACCTCCTGTTTAATCTGACTTGAAATTCTGTTTATTATTCTGTTGATGAATTCCTCATCTGATAGTTCAGGTTTTTGTTGTTCACTCAGCAATGTGCTGCTTAAGATTGCTTTGTTTAGATTTTCTGGTTTCTCTTGTATTTCTATATCTTTGCAAACTATTTCAGCATAAATGTTTTTTTCCTATTGTTCATCATTGCTCAATTTCATTAACCTTAGATTGTCTCTTAGTATTGATTTTGATTTGTTTGTTTTCATTTTCTTCTCTGAGCCTGATGTTTTTGTTATTCAACTCAGATGCCATTGCTAAATATTATTCTAGTTCTTTTGTCAACATTAGTATTTGTTGTTGGAATAATTCTTTCTGTTCACCAATTCCTTCACATTTGTCTTCTCACTTTTCAACTATCCAGTGTTGCTTTTACATATTACTGATTTTCAATTAATTGCCTTACTTGCAATGGAATGTTTTTTAGTACCTCTTGAATGTTGTTGCCAGTAGGTTGTAAGACTTGTTAAGATGGGGAATTTTCACTGTCTGGGATTGACGTGTTCCCTTGAATTTCAGGGGATTCCACATTTTCTGTAATTTAGCTTTAGATTTATTCTTCTTTCTAGAATTCATCATTTTCTTTTTGTTAGCAGTGATTAGCTATTCTCTTCTCATCTTTGTTTACTTTCTTTCCAGCTCTTTTTGTTCTATTACTTTTCACTCATTTTTAGGATTACTTTCCACATTTTTTGTTTGCTTTTCATGAGTAAAGTTTCCTGCTTTTTAACCAATGTTTCCCTGAAAAGAAATTCATCTTAACTCAGAAGAAAAATTCTTTAATTCTTGCTTGTGTAGCATAATCCATCCCATAAGCTGCTGAGAAAACAAGATTGAAAAGAAAAGAAGAAAGATGATTAATTAAGCAACTTAAGTGATTTTATCAGGTTCTTCCTATTTTATATGAGCTCAAAATCCTATTCTAAACTAGAATGGGGTAACAGAATTGCTCAAAACTTAATTTAACCATTAAACCAGGTTAAATCTTTCATTAATATCTGGAAAATAATGATGTTATTTTAAAATCTACTGATATGGTGAATATTGATTCTAAAATAGTTGAGTGGTAGAAAATAACAAACCATAGGCCTATGTTCTTATATTTTCCACATAGGATAGGAAATTAAAACAGATTCTAGCACATTACTTTGGAGAATCAACTGCTTGGAAAATAAAATCTCATCTTCTTGTTCCTAAAAAAATAAAATATTTGAACAAACACATGCAAAATTTTTACCCCTCCTTTAATAAGTTTCTCACAGCGCCCTTGTTTGTGACTCATAATGGAACTAGCTTAGTAAATGTGGTAGTAATGGAGGTGATCCTAGTGGTGTACAATAATTGCTCTTGTTATAATGAGTAATAATTGAAAGTTTGCAACCATGCTGCTTTAACCTATTATTGATCTTACATGTAACTAACCCTAAATATATATATATATATATATATAGATACCTAGCCCTCAGTACATGTGAGAAATCTTTGTGGTGATGAAACGACCATCACTTAAGTACATCTCTGAAGCTATAATAATTATCAACAAATGTAATAATGTGCTTTAATTCAACAATTAAATTTGCAAAACAAAAGGATTAGTCAGAGAAGATTAATATCGAATTCAATGATGATTAAAAATAGTATTAATTGTAAATTAAAATCAATTTATGTTTAGCATCATCAATTTTGTACAATGCAACTAAGAAACAACATTTACCAAATAGTACTTGTCACTGAACAATTTGGAAAATGAATGGGGCAATAATGCTTCCTTTATTTTTCAGCCATCTTGGCTAAGAATTGAAATTCAAATTTGACAGGTACTTTTGGATTAGAAACTATAGTGTGAAATCATTTGGAGACCTGTTGAAGTAAATTCTTCAAAAAATTTATCTTTAGATTTTATTTGGTTTTCTCATTATTTAATCATGTCAAGCTAAACAGTCGATGCATTAGTAGTGGCAAGGGCATATATCAGGATTAATTCAAGGGTCCTTGATCGCTGAATAACGTCTGAATGATTATTAATTGAAATTAATTGTAAAAAATTTAGTTAGTGAACTTTAGTTTATTTTTGTAAAATGCAACTAAGATTTAATATTGGTCAAAATAAGAAACTTGTTAGCTGATCAAGAGGTAATTGACAAATTAAATTGAGCAAACTAACGCTTACGTATGAACAGCCATATTGGCAGACGAATCATTTGAATTTTAAAATCGGCAGGTACTTTTTGGAGAAATTTTATAAATAGCTTTGATTCAACCATAATTCTGATGGACAATAAATTCTTCGGAGTTTATTTAATTTTTCTTTCTACTTTATCTGGTTTGATTATTTAACTAAATGTGCAGCTAGGCAAGTTGTGTTTAGTAGTGGCTGGAATCCATCACGGGATCGATTCTAGGGTCTTTGTGCCAGTCACGAAAGTGCACCTATGNTGTGGAGATCGGCTTCGGGCAGGAGCCCATGGAACAACTGAAGAGGAAACATCATACTGCCCAGTCACCTAAACAGTGATGGTTATTACCTGAGTACTTAATTAACGTAACTAGTTAGTAAGAAAGAGAAGTTTGATGGATCAACAAATGGGTAACACCTCACCCGCAGTTTACTAAGCATCCCTTAGCAGTGATTAAACACGGCGTAACCAGCTAGGTGGAGGATGTTACAATATATCAGGAGCAATTCAAGGGTCCTTGATCCAAGCCATGAAACTGCATCTATGTTAGGGGTACAATTAGGAGTTTTTCTCTGTTTAGTTGAATATTGATTCATTCATTGACATGTATGCAATAACAAACAACTCAGAGAAAATTGTTTTATAACTGGTCATAGATTATTATATTTTATAATAATTAGACTATGTAGGTGACTTATAAATAGACCAATAATGAGACCAAGCATGTATTACTAATTAAATGTAAGTTAGGAAGCTGCAAGTAATGATCTATTTTAATTATCTAATTAATTATTAAAATTAACTAAAGCCAGTATTTTTCAGTAATGTCTAAATGAATATTTATTAAGCAGCTAGTGACATTGCCTGGTTGCAAGTATAAATTACACATTACAAATTGAGTTTAAGTCAGTTACATCCAGCCTTGAGGGTTGCACTGATTTAGGATAGGGAACACATAAGTTACTTCATTGAGCTGAGACTTGGAACTACTTGATCAACAATGTAAAGAATCAATTGATGATGAAGATAATTACTTGTTGGATGGTTTGGTGATTGGAGTCGGCCAGAGGCCTTATGGAAGATCAACCAATGGAAGAACTGCAGCATCTTGTCCACACCTAAATAGTGTTTGATTACAATGTAGCTAATCAAAGTTATCTAATAGTATCAATAGAGCACAGCAGTTAGTAAAAGTACATCCCTACCCACACTTAACATGGAATTACATTCAAAAGGAATTAATAGCAATGAGTTAAAGCCTGGTAGTGGATGCTTCACTAAAGCATTTCTTATTTTTAATAAATCTGCTATGTTTGTTACCAACAATAAATTTGGATCTAAAATGAAAAGGTTTAGCCTAAGGCTAGCTATACAGCTTTTTAGAATGCGGAGGTTTATTATCAAGTGAATCCATTGATAGGTAAACTAAATGAAGAAATACTCCTATGCATAACATTAACCTAAAGACGCACTTTCACTAGACAGGGCAGAGTGGTAACCCATGTAGCCACCACCAGTGGTCCACTGGTGGGGAATGAGTGGCATGGGCGGCCACCAGTTCCCACCAGTGGACCACTGGTGGGGAAGCAGTGGCAGGAGTGGCAATTACAGCCACTCATAGCCACCAGTGGACCACTCGTGGACCACTAGTGACATCTGATTTACTCGTAATCATAAATAATATATGAGCTAATGCTTGCAAGTAAAATATTATTCATTATTATGCTCTCTTAGATCTCATAAACATATAAAATTCATTGTGAAGAGCTTTTTTGCAATTTCCCATTAGCAAAAATTTTAAGATATATAGGCAGAATGAAATTTCAAAATAATTTATTCACGATTATTCGTGGACCTTGAAATCAATGTCTACATGAATACCTAAAATTGGGCAAAATATATTTTTAATTATTGGAAAAAATAATGTTTAAAAATTGCAATTTCTTCAGAAATTGAAAATTAAATCTAAATTGGACATTTTTGTGTGCTTGTTGTTATTGCTTATAATAAAAAATTCATTATACTTTCCATTCTCAATCTTAATTCAATGTAAATTGTGAGCTTGCTAGCATTTCCTTCAACCCTTTGTTGGGTTTGTGTTAGTTTAAACTGCAATGTTTAAACTCAATTAATATAAAAGTTTGCTGTTACTACATTTGAGACATTGCCCTAATGCTTAAATCATTTATTTGCCACAGTGGCCCACCAATTAGCCAACAGTGGACCACCAGCTAGCCACTGGTGGTCCACTGGTGCACGGGTGGCCAAAACCCACATGGTGGGCCACCGTATCTGCCACTGGTGGTCCACCAGATTTGGCTAGCTGCTGATAAAGCTGATGTCAAGTGTAGATTTTAAGAATGCCTCTCAGTCGGCAGATAAGTGCAACAGTGAGAGTCCCTGAATAGCTAATTGTGTGCCTGAACATTTAGCTTGCCATTGTAATAATAATAAAACATGATACAGTTAACTAACTATAAATTCCACACAGTATTTATAGCAAAAATCTACAATGCTAACATGTACCTGTTTTTCATTTACTCTTATTTCCCTAGTTGAATTCCTTCTGCTAATCTTATGCAACGTGTTAAATTTGGCTATCCAGTAGCTATGCGATTTCGATTGGAACTTTTTGCCAAATGTATTTATAGCTTAGTTTACAGAAAGGTTCCATATATATAAAACAAATTAATCAAAACTTAATCAAAATAAAAGTTTTAAATATTGTCTTTTTCTCTTTGTCTAATACTGATTATGTCACATGTATTTGAAAATTTTTCAAAATCTTTAAAAAATTACTAATTGGAAAATTAATACAATTTGTCAAAAAAGATCAATAAATTTTTATTTGAAACTTAATGTACAAGTAAATTACATCAGAAATTTTATAATTGGAATCCTCCCTTTAAAATTTAAAGATTCTTTGTATAAAAATTTGGTAATTGTTTATTTAATAACAAGATCCTTTTAAATCACAGTTACCATTCCATAGTTTTCCTTCATTTAAAATATTTCAAAATTTTCTTTCAACTAATTGATAATCAACCAGGAATCGTGTATATGTGATCAGGATAACTACCGTCTGTTTCATTAGAAGAAGCTTGAGCAGTTGTCCCTTTTGAAAAAATTTCAAGAGCGGTAGCATAAATATTATGAGTGTCTCGTAGACGTTCATCAGATTTGGGAAAATGGTAAGTCTGTGTAGATTTGTCAGTCTTTCGTTTTTGAAAGACTTTTGGTCTAGAATATACAATATTTAGAATAATTGACATTACACAAATTATAAACATTATTATGCAAATGCAGACAGTAATATATGGAGGAGATACTTTTCGATATTTTAACTTTTTCCCAATAGAGCAAATGTCAATATTCGCGTATTCAAAATCAAAGTATAAACGAAATTGATCAGTAATCTTCATGTTTGGGCATCGATTTAATAAAATGCTCTTGAAAAATAAATGAATTTTCCACTGACGACTAGAAAAAATTCTTTTTATAATGCTATTATTACCAAATGTAGATTCATTTCTTAGAAATGTATCACTATCATTTTTGAAAAAATTCGTTCTATATGTATTGTATCTCAACGAATCATCTATTTCTACCTCACTGCTAGTTTTGATAAGTCTTTCACCATAATTCAAAGCAACACTATTAATTTGAAAATTTAAATCTTGAGTGAATCTAATAAGATTGAGTAAAGAAATAAAGTTTATGTTAAGGTGAATGGTGTTTAATACTATATCTACTGAGCCAGCCGAATCAATATCAAAAATATTTTCCAGCCTCTGAACTTGAAATATATTGTTGTATCGGAAGTTTATATTTACATTAGATGTGTGAAGTAGATTTTGAAAATTTTCAATTTCTGAAAAAGAACTTTTAAATATGCCAAGCACGCCGTTACGTGTTGATGTGCCATTTCTTACTCTTATGTCAAAAAGATTTCTAAAGTTCCAAACATTTGAAAATATAGTGTACCAGACTACAAATATAAGTTGTGTGCAATCTAGATTGAATACTGATTCTCTTTGCCTGGTAGGATAAGTGGAACTTTTTGTAATATAACTATACAGAATATAAATAATACACTCTTTATTACATGTAATCATTGACTTTCCAGAATAGTACATAGTAACATTCGTTAGAATGGTATACATCATGCCTTCACTAGCAATAATAGGGTTTTTCAAGGTGAGATTTTTCAAATATATGTTGTATTTCTTAAAAACTCTTGGTTTTAAATCCAAGTCAAAACTAGAATGTTCATGCATACCAGTAAAATTAATGTCTTTTTTCATAGCATCCAATTCAACGCTGACATCATTATTTATCTTGCAACGAGTATCAGATAAATCACCAACCCTTAAACGTTCAATTTCACTCGACTGACATAGCCTTTCTTCACACAAGCTAAGATTTAGCAAATATTGTACCACACACAATCCCCAAAATGATAACATTTATAAATGAAAAGCAATTGCGGGAATTCATTTTGATTGAATTTTATTAACAATTGGGTTAACGCATATACATATTATTATGAGAGATCCAATTTTTAAAATTTTTGAAAAACTCAGTTTTACGTTTAGGGCAGGATTGCCTTAGTTAATCATTCTTAATCATTCTTGTTTATACAACAGGTTCCGCGATATTTTTTCCAATAACTTATAAAATTGGTGACTAATACTTCAAATCCGAAAATGCGATTCATGTTAGCCATCACGTAATTTTAAAATAGTAAAGCAACCAAAACATTTGTACAAACTTGCAAATGGAAGAGCAGAATTCTGAAAAGGATTCTCTCTAATATGCATGGCAAAGAAAAAGCACAGAACACAGAGAATCAAGTAGACTACCAGTTTTTGCAAACACTGTTTGTTTATTGTTAGAATACTTATTTAAATTCGGATCCGTTTCGGATTGAAAACTAAATTTTTTTTAAAAGTTTGGATTGGAGCGGATCCGGATCTCGAAATGTTGGATCCGATTCAATCTCTGATGGATCATCTATTTCTGCTTCCATGCCAAATACAGAGGTTCGAAAATAATAGCAAATGGTCTTGGTTGAAATTGAAAAGTTGGTCTGATTATGTACTGGTCCTATCTGATGTTTAAATATTTCGTGGTGTTGTTAAATATACTTAGGTATCAATTTCAAATATTTTACTTGATATCTGATTTAAGAAATATTCATTTGAATCATATTTACGTTAATGTAGAGTATTTAAAAATTATACATTTAATCATGTTGTGGCTGGCTTCAAGTTCAAGCAATGACTGCAGTGATTTCTAGTGTAAATTTTGAAACATTTGGTTCATTATTGACGTATTTTTATTTAAATACAATGACGAAACCAAA
>CABFPE010001379.1:0-29077 GCA_900660155.1 Hofstenia miamia | reverse complement strand
GAAAAATATATCAGTTGTTTTTTATATGAAGCATTTTTAATGGATTTGATATTTCTACTCACAAGCTTTCAAATTTAGATACGTCGCTACACTTTACATCTTCGCGTAATTTAGGTTTGAAATTTTTTGGTATTAATAATGAGACTCCGCCACCACTCGATGTTCCTAATAGATTATTAGTTTGCTGATCTTTTCTAAACAAACAAAATGATTTATTGAAAGACCAACAATGATCAAAGTCTTTGTTTGAAAACCAGGTTTCCGAGATCCTAGAATAAGATCATTTTAAAATTGGACATTGATTGCTTAAATTCAAAATCATTATTTGACAGGTTTTGAAAATTTATATATACACATAGTTAATAGTGCTATTTTTTGCATTCAATCTTTCGAAATATGTATCGTAATCTAAAATCGGGCAAGGGTTCTTTTCAATGTCATGAAGAATTAATAATATGAAGAAAAATATTGAGATATTTAGTAATTTTTTGAACCTGATGAACACGATGAAGATGTTTTTGTTGTTGATAGGAGAATATTAAATTAATTTATAGTAGCATAATGTTCTTATTTTAATATTATAAAAATGCATAGTTTCATATTCTTTATCACCAAAAAATAAGTTAAGTAACAATAGAAGGATTAACAATTTTGAATGAAAATTATTTTTAGCATTTAAATGATGAAATGCACAAAATATAAATATTTACAAGACAGTGTTAAAAGTTAGGAAAGATCTTAGCTTATGAATTTCTGCTAGTGTTAAGAAATTAGGCGGCAGAGATGACAGGGCGGAAGAGAAGGTTTTATGAAAAGGCTGTAGTGCCCGTTGATTAGGCCAATTAAACCGATGAGGCGGAAAAAGGCTTGGCGCTGCGGGTGTTTGAACGTGGGTGACGTAAATGTGATGGCATGGCGGTTGAAACTTGCAGGTGCAGTGCTGTAATAACGTTGAGCATGGGGCGGTGTTTCATCAGAGAATTCTTTAATATTGCGCATTAGTGTTGAGTAACCTCTTCTAGAGAAATGGATACCATCCCTTTGGAAATAATTTGCGGTGGATGTTATGTCCTAAATAAAAAAATTGAAAGTTGTTAAAAACGGTATACCCTAGAATTTTCACGTTTTGGTGGATAAGAAAATTTAGTTCTTGAATCTTTTTATTCAACGTGATATCATCTGGAAACGGCGGGACTTCTCCTACAAAAATTACAGCGTACCTAAAAATATGTTTAAAAGGTTAATTAAATTTGTAAATAAAATACTGTACTCTGATTTGTGTTGCATTACAACATTTCTGCCAACAGTGACGAGTACAGTACTGTAAAAAAGAATTCGGCCACCCATGATTTGTCATAAATATTTCCAAGGAATTGACTCCAAGAATGTCACAGGTAATTTTTAATTAGATTTGGTGTTGCAGAAAAAGGAATTCATCAATATATATAGGACATAATTATCACTGTTTACTTTAAATCTCAAAGAAAAATCCTATGATACTTGTGGTTAGCTAATTTTTTTTTGGAAAAATTTATTTGGCCACTTCAGACCAAATCAGAGAATCTGTAAATAATTTCATTAGGTGAGCTGTTTTTAATATATTTATTTTGAAAATACCTAAGGGAAGTGATCCAAATTCAATACGTTAACAAGTGAAAATGCAACCGTAAACAACAATTCTAGATTCAAATATCTGCATACGCTTAATAAATTTATTTGCATGGATATATTTGAAAAAATGTGCAGAACCTAAATGTGTCAAAGTTATTTGTAATAACATTTGCGGAAAAAACACGCCTTTAACGTAAACTTCATCTTTAGCGAATTTATTTTGAGTGTAAGTTTACGATTTGGTTTATGGTCATGTTAATGTAAAACAACATTTGTTAATCGTGTTGTTAACGTATTGAATTTGGATCACTTCCCTAATAACAGTCTTTCTATATGGTGCCTGGTTATGTACCTATTGTGATCCGCGTGTTGATTATTTCCAACCATTTGGAAGGGATGAGTCAGCATACTATATCTCAAATTGTGGAGTGACGTCTAAGTACTGTCGAGGATATGATCAGACGGTTCACTTTTGAAAACATTGTTGCCCCTCCAAATCTTCCCAGTCAGCTCTTGTGTGCCTTTCAAAGCAAAATCCCAGAAAGACCTCAGGGGGATTTTCAAGGAATGGGCTGACAGTCACCTCGTGATGGCAAGAACTGTACAAAACATCCTAAAGAAGTACTGAATTGGGACTATGGTGACCAAGAAAGCAATTCTTAACCTCAAAGCAATGATTACGCCGGCTAAGGTGCGCCAAGTAGATGACAGACAATTCGCCTGAACTTTGGTCTAATGTTATATTTTCAGATGAGTCAAGGTTTGAGTTATACTCATCAAAAAGAATGTTGATAGAGACCAATTGCCTCAATTTACTCGGGGACCATGAAGTATGGTGGGAAGTCTTTCATGGTATGGGGTGCAATATGGTACTCTCTGAAGATCTCCATGTGCTCGGATTCTAGAGAAGGAACTCTTGCCACTTGTTACAAGTGATTCGATATATCAGCAGGATGGTGCTCCGCATCATACCTCAAAAGAAATGAAAAATTTCCTCCAACAATAATGGTGTTGCTATCTTTGCTGAATGGCCTGGTCAATCTCCACACCTTAACATTATCGAAAATATGTGGAAAGATGTCAAATATCGGATTGGACAGCATACTCTTCACATTGAAGACGAGCTGTGGAGCGCAATAAACAAAGAATTCTATGCAATTCCCAGCTGTTTTATTGAAAGACTTTTCACTTCAATCCCTGATCACCTTGAAGCTGTTACTCGCTCAAAGGACACCCTAAAAAATATTAGAAGAGACAATTTTGTTGATAAGTGTTATATTGCATCAATCAATCATTTATGTATCTTATTTTGAATTTAATTTTTCGGATTTGCTCATTTTTTAATTCTTTTTCAGGTGACTGAATACATTTTTCCAATACAAGTTTTCTAATTTTGATTAAAAATTAATAGTCATTTGTTATTCTACACTTTTTATGGTATTAGACATACAGATTTTTCTTTCTCAATCAAAGTAACACTTAGTTATAATCTCATGCACACTCTATCCAATGAATGTTCATTATTTATTCAAAATAGCAAGGTGGTCGAATACATATTTCCAGTACTGTATTTTTTTAAAGTTGTCCAATGGCGTGTATTCTTTAAGTGTTTCTGTCATGTTTTCTATGGTTGCTCCGGGATATGAATATATGGCAACTGTGTCTTTCTTTAGTAGGGCGGGTGCTTTTAGGTAGCGATACATGGAGGTTCCTAAAATAAGCATACCTGCATCCGTTTGTAGTAATTTGGCGCGGTGTTTTCTCAGGTTGGGTGTTTGTGAGGAGGCGGATAAATTTGTGATGATTGGTGATGTTGTGACGGTGAAACTTGCGTCCATTCATCTTTCTCTGGAGGTTTATAGGCGGAACCTCCTTTTCTTTGTATGTGAGAATGGTGTGGATTAAGCTGTGCATGTTAAAAGCTCTTCCTTTGATAGATTGCTGAAATGAGCTTGAAGGTTAGCAAATGTGATTCTCACTACCCAGTTAGCGTAGGACAGAGAGCTCAGCAGTACCAACTGCTCGAGGAGAAATCATCTCAGCATATGTTAGAAAACAAAGATTGAAGGTTTCAAAGTTATAGATAATTATATTTCAATTGCTTATTTGCTGTTGTAGCAAATGTGTGATTTTATCATCCAACAAGCTAACGAAAATTTCAAAACAAACAGAAAAAAAAATCAATTTCTGTGAAAAATTGAAGGAAATATTTTGAAATTTGGACCATTAGAAATGAGCATGTTGTCTTTACTTGAATATACAAAAACATATTTTGATAATATACCATTTTGTGATGTTAATAATGTCTTAGAAAACAATTGCACCATGAATCTACAGTTAGTGGAGATTAGTAGATTAGATTTAAATTCGAAGACCATTGATAAAGCTACCATTAAGGTAAATGCACAATGCTTTTTTGGGAAGAAACGAAAAGAATTATTTTATAAAAAATCTATTAGGGCCTAAGACTCAACTGATGTCAAAGTTCTCGCTACATAAAAACACGTGTTTGATATTTTACATGATAAAGCCAATAATGAAATTTATTCCGTTGATAGCGAAAACCATAAAGAAGTTCGAATAATGGCAGCAGAAGAAAATTTAGCGTTGAAGACTGCTCTTATTTTTCCTATTAGAACTTTTGAGCGATGCTACCAAACAATAACCTGTTAGTTTTGTGCTATGATACATTTGCTAATGATCTGTTAATCGAAGTTTTCAATAATTTTGCGGAATCTAGAGCATTTCCAATTTTATTTGTAATGCTAAAGACATTAATTGTATCTTCTCAAGTAATTGTAAACATTTTGTACATTTCGTTCATTCAAATGTCAACAAGCCGAACTTCTAACAAGCTGAGCCGAGCTTAAGCAGAGTATTAGATATACAACGAGCCCAAAAAAGAGCCTTTTTAAGCAAAGCAAATTTATAGTAGTGCTTGTTAATTTGATTATGCGGATATTTTTTCAAGAAATATGCCTTTTTTATAATGTTATTTTAGAAATGATTATTAAAGCTGCGTTTCCATGAGTGCGCTATGGACAATTAAATTTCAAGTAGGTAGCCGTGCTTTTGGAGTATTTACACTGTAGCGTCCAGAAATCGTTGACATTCATTTATGAATACAAAAAATATGTTATTTCTACTAATATATCAAAAATATATTCAGTTCATCTCCTCAGTGCGCTTTTGCTTCAATTCTGTGGGGTGTTTACATTATGAATTTTTTGAATTCGTCAAACGATTTCATCATGATGAACAAATTTAAATGCCACCATGCGCAATTGAAGGCTTCAAATTAACTCAACATAAGAAATAGAGGTAGTAAGGGAGGCCGAGATTTTGTTACACTTTTTTCTGATTGGTCGAGAGGTGGCCGAGACTTTGCTCCACTTTTTTCTGATTGGTCGAGTGGGGAACTTTGGCATCTGCTGGGCCGTGGATATTGACGGGGGTGTTGTACTGACGTCATGTGAGTTGTATAATCATGTACTTTTACTAGTTTTTATGTTATTTATGTGGTCTAACTTAGTTTACATGTTTTACTTTACATACTTGTTTTTTATTAACATATGCCTACATGACATTCGAGTTAGCATATCACACATTAATTTAGTTTGCATGTTTTACCTTACATACTTGTTAATATACATCAAACATTAATTTAGTTTGCATGTTTTACTTTAAATACTTCCTTTTTTATTCGGCAAAACTTAATAAAAAATGTTTGAATCAGATAGATAATAATACTCGTTAAAAAGCATACTGCTCTATTTTGGTAGTAAAACAAATTAATTTTTCGGAAAAAACAAAAAACTAGTTTATGCAAAAACTTGCAAATTATAATATTTATTAATCATATGTGGTAAAACCCACATTTGTGTTTAAGACAAGACAAAAATGTAATTTATTCTACACTTTGCTTATAATGACTATATATAGGCCCTATATCGCATTATTAAATTTGTTTATTGTGTTAGCTTATCATCATTGTTGTTGAGGGAATTCTGTAGGAAACAAACGCAATGTGTATTTTCACGTTATGAATTTCACATGGTAGTATCTAAATTAATGATTAATAAACAAGTCAAATGAAGTGATAGATCACAGTATAAAACACATGACAATTAAAAGTTTAAACAAATTCAATTAAAAATGTGTATTAAGAAATAAACGACGTTTCTATTTATGATAAAGTATATAATTAATATAACATCAAACAGTAAATTCGCAACAATTCATTAAAATAAAATTGATTACGTTTTAAAAAAAAATATCTGTAAAAATAACTAGAAATAATATTGCAAAAAATCGTTAAAAATGAAAAAAATATCTGAGATTTAATTATAAAAATAGTGACAAGTCTGATTCAAATGGCTTTGCTTCATTAAATACTGCGGAAAATTAAAACCATTTGAAAAATCAAAGTTCCTGAATGATTGGACAATTCTATGCATGATACCAATTAATCTAAATGAAAACTTAAATTTTATTTTTTGTGAAATTAAGAAAAATTGATTTATTTTCAGGGCGGATTGGCCCACCGGGCAACCGGGTAAATATCTGGTGGGCTGGTGCAACTGCAACATGTGTGCCCGGTAAAAGGCCAATTTTGTAACATTTTTGTGAGCAAGCGTATTAATTAAAGAACTTAAAAAAATTCTTTGTGATTTGCAGCCAGAAAATTTTCTCTGAATTGCACTGAATTATTATTTACGTGGGAATAAAACAGATGACAGTCATTAGCAGTTGATATTATTACATTAGATGTTCATGTGAGTAAACACAAACTTCTCAGTTTTAAGATGTAGTTCACAGCGTGAGATTTCAGAACTTCTTTTCTTAACATTAGCAATGATTGGATGAAAATTGGGTACGGATTAAACCGCAATATCAGTGCTTCGCATTATCTTACATTCATCAGCAATTATATTTCCGCTTTTTGAATAAATTTGATTGGCAGTATCGGATTCGACCTGGCTTTAGCTACATAACAGTGATTACCTTGCATGCATACAGAAACGACTTGTATTGTTATTTACATAATATATAATACCCTTAATAATGACTTTATTATTTAGCCGATTTTTATTGCCGATTTTGACTCAGCCGAACAGTGATTTTTGTGACTGTATTATCCTTTTAGTGGAAATTTGTATGGACAAGGACAAAATAATGTCAAGGGGGAGCGGAGAAAGAGCAAGATCGAAAAAGAAAGCATTACATGCGGAAGCAAGTCAATCAGTGACAAATGTCTTTTGTTATTATTTTTTACCAAAACCACTTAAGAGAACAGGAACCGATGTCACCCACATGTTGAGCAGGTAGACTCTATGTTACGTACGGATAGCCAATGCGCTCCACCACATACAATAGAAGATGGCGTTTCTTCATTTATACACAGTCTTGCATCTGAAGACAATAATTATCCACCAATCGTTGTTGTTGATTCTATATCTGAAAGTGAAACAAACTTTTTCTCAAGGCTTAACAACATATGTTACAATTTTCTTTCGATTTTCATCCAAAACAACCTGAACACATACCTATGGGCGAATCATCAAAGATGTATCATTGTGTGGATGGATCAAATAGAAAATGGCTGACGTATTCCACAGAGACTGGTTGTTTTTACTTTACAGTTTGCCTTACATATGCTCCAGCTGCTGCATCCAATGCTTTCATTCTTGGTCAAAAGCATTGGCGTCATATCTATCAACGGATTAACGAACACAAAGAAAGCAAATTTCACAACAATTGCACTCAACATCATTTAAGCAGCGAGCGCGGAAAGGAGACATTCTCATTAATGTTTTGAGAATAAAAATCCTTCTACGCAAAGCTATCAAACGCAACAGACAGGTAATGGAACGCTTATTGGAGGTGATTAAAGTTATAGCTAAGTGTGGATTGAGTTTTAGAGGATCCTCTGCAGAAAGTGAAGGTGCCTATAATCTAGATGTTCCTACCATCAATCACGGCACATTTTTGGAAATTATTCTCTTGAGCAAATATAATCCACTTCTGAATGACCATATAGACGGTGTTTTAATGAAGAGTCGTAAGGCTCACGATGGTGGAAGTAAGGGTAGAGGTAACCTTTTAACATCAGGCAGCAAATTCACAGCAATTTATTCAATTAAAATTGATTACACTTTAATAAAAAATATCTGTAACACTAACTAGAAATAATATTGCAAAAAATCGTTAAGAATGAAAACAATATCTGAGATTTAATTATAAAAATAGTGACAAGTCTGATTCAAATGGCTTTGCTTCATTAAATACTGCGGAAAATGAAAACCACTTAAAAAAGCAAAGTTCCTGAATGATTGGACAATTTTATGCATGATGTCAATTAATCTAAATGAAAACTTAAGCTTCATTTTTTGTGAAATCAAGAAAAATTCCTTTATTTTCCGGGGCGGATTGGTCCACCGGGCAACCGGGTAAATGCCTGGTGGGCTGGTGCAACTGCAGCATGTGATGCCCGGTAAAAGGCCAATTTTGTAAAATACAGTGGGCTGGTTCGGGCAGCGCTAACATTTTTAAGATTCAACAAATTGAGAAGACAAGATGGTGGCCAAAACATGCAGCATTGCGTAAGATATTTGGAACTTTTGACAATAGTAGTGCGTGCATAAAGAGGATAAAAGGGACATTTCAAGAAAATTTTAACAGTTATCTGCAGAGATTTGTCTGGAGTAGGGAGTTCAGAAATGCGTGCAAATTTTATACTTATGTACAGTGCATCGAGATTTCAGAACTTCTTTTCTTAATATTTGCAATGATTGGATGATAATTTTGTATGGATTAAACCGCAATATCAATGCTTCATTATCTTCAATAGTCATCAAAGCTTGCGTTCATCCTTTAATGAAGTAGTTTTAAATTAAAAAATGTTCCCTAGCTTTCTGAACAGTGATGACCTTACATGCATACAGAAACGACTTGTATTGTTATTAATGTAATATATAATACCCTTAATAATGACTTTATTATTCAGCCAATTCAACTGGAACTTTGCTTGCTGGAATGCTCAAAATCTCTAGAACAAAATTTTTAAAATCATTAGACATAGGAGATTTACACTAAAATTCAACAACATCTGAATTCGGTCTAGCACTGTCACCATCTAGATATGAAAGTAAAAAATTGTGTGTTGCTAATTTTTGAGCATGTAGAGGAGCACAAAAATCTAAGATTTTCTTTTTTGATGGTGTTTGAGTGACTCTATAGTTTGCGGGAAAATTCTTTCTTTGATGTAAGGCTGGGATAATTGCAAAATATTCGTCTGTACTGTCAATTAATTAAATCACGATTGCACATTTTAAAAACTTCTCTAGTTGTGATTTAAAAGTATTTTCTGCTGATGGGTGAATGACAATTTCGTACTAACAACACCAAAGCCTTATTTTTTGCAAAATGTAAATGACTTTGATAGTGTTGATGAAGACATCAATACTATGTCATATCAAATATATGAATCAGATAATTCCATTTTTTTTCCATAATTTGTTAAAGTGGTCGCACGTCCTCAATAAACATAAACAGAGATGCAGACCCACAACCTGCACGGACCCACATGACATCACATGCAGTGTAGTGTGGGTCCAAATAGTGTGGGTTGTGGGTAATGTGGGGATATGTGGTTTGAAGAGAAGAAATATTTCATTTTGATTACAGTGACTACAGGTCGTAACTACTACTTAAAATACATAACTATGACCGAATGCGGCTATATTTTTACGCGAAAATCGTAATAACGGGATTATACAGTACATGTATATAAACTTGTTTTCGCCAAACGGTTAGACCCTAATCCTATATATATGTATATATATATATAATACTATATATATATATATGCCCACGATAGTGATGACATGGATAGCGATTAGACTATTTTTGATGTTTGTAATGATTTTATGTTGTTGTTATTTCGTTTGCATTTTTTCATTTCTATTAGTTGTAACTTCTTTGTGCTTTGCCATTTGAAAACGGTCGAAATGTTCGCTACTCAGGGAATAATCTCGCAATCAATCGATGAAGAAAGGCAAAGTGAGGATTGATATTGAAGTGACTGAATGCCCCAGAATTTTTCGATGGCACATACATTTCTTGTACAAAATCTTTCAGCGGGTTTTTGTGGAGCTATTTGAGAAAATATGTGGGTCCTGTGGGCATTTGTGGTGTGACTTTAAAAATTGCCTGTGGGGATTTGTGGGTCTGTGGGGTCAAGAATTTCAAATTGTTGCATCCCTGAACATAAAGCCCAAGAAAATTCTAGGAACAGATAAAAAATGATAAATATACATACATTTGGGATTAAATTTTGGATCATTTTTGAATTGTAGTCCAAATACATAACTTCAATTATCCTTACTTAGGTAAAGTTGAAAATCAGAATCAGGAAACATCTTTAGGAATGCATTTTGTCATGTCATTACTAAAAAGTTATTTGAATTTTAGTTTTAACGTAACCACTGATCGAACAAAAAAGAAATTCTCATGAGTTCTAAAAAAGTAATTTGTTAAATTCTGAATTTTTCAAATCGGGCAATCTAATGCTAAAAAAATATCAGAGTAAGAAAAATAAGCCAGTATTTTTACTGTACACACAAGATCGTAATGCTGTCTAGCCTAATAATTGTAATCCAAATAACCTGAAATTGTTTTGCTTTTGGAGCTAAAATAAATGTGGTGTACATAAGTGGGATGGAATGTGTAGAAGTCTATGTCCACAACAGCAGCAACACGAAGATGGCCAATAGCTGCATATTTTACAATTTCCTGGACCTTCAATGATAAATGCATGGGTTATGTTCATCAAAACTGCTGGAAATAACATAAGGTATCGTATATTTATGCTTGAACTTGCCATAGAAATAATTGAAGAACAATGAGTGACGGATAGCTCAACAATACACGCTACACGAGTTGAAATACAGGATTTTTTGTGTAGTATTCAGTTTTTTTCGTGTAACCGTATTTCGTGTATCATTAATATGAAGGAGATAGCTGAGGAAGGCAACAAAAAGAATGAGATAAATAGTACACCAAACCTTTGATCTACAGCCAATGGTTTATTAGTAATTTTTATTCAAGGCAATTAAATATTGAAACTTCAGCTTTATTTAATTCATTGTCTAAATAACATGATTTTGATAATAATTTCAAAAGTGAACTTGATTTCTATCAAAATACAGTAGGGGAAAATATACTTGAAACGAATAAAGTATTTTAGAAAATGGAATGTTGATATAAGCTATTAATGAGCGAAATGATGTATAGTTGCACAATTCCCGCATCTAATAAGTGTTGAACAGATAAAAGTGCTTACACATAAAAAACAAAGAGTAATAAAATATTCAGAATTCCTAAATTAAGTAAATCAATTCCTTCAAAAAATAATGCTTGTTTCAATAAAATTTTCTCTTTTGCAAATAGTAACACATAGCTTTGAATAATGATATTTTTCAGTCAGGCATTTTATTTTAACAAATAGAAATTATCTTAACCTATTTCATCCTTAGTGGTGAAATATTGCAAAAATATCATTGTGAAAGGAAATTAAATTTACACTTTAAGGAGCATTTTATAAGTCCAATACCTTGTAAAGTATAGAACAGTTGTTGCAGTCTGCAATGGATAGAAGACTATAATTTCAAATTTTTATAATATACCCAAAATTGGTGTTACAAAATAAAAAATTGAAGTTTTAAAAAAAAGTACTCTCAAATTAGTGTTTTCAAATTGTAATACAAAATGCTTTGTGTAAAAAAATTGAAAACACATAGAAGAATTCTAAAAACAGATTCAGATAGACAATAGAAAGATCTTTAAAAAATTTAGTTTGACTTTTTGAGTTTTGCATTTTTAACTGTATAAATTAGAAATTTGTTGTTTTTGCCTTTAGAAAGTTGATATATTAAGGGAGACATCTAGCGAAAAAATTATGAATTTTGACCAGAATCTCTGTGCTTCAATTTCTCCATATGAAAATAATGTATATATGTAAACATTGCGTTAGGAAATTTTACTTCAGAATTTTAATTTACGTTTGTTTAGATCAAACTCCTGATAAAAGACTATAAAAAGACATTCATGTTGCAAGAATGTATGATTAATATTAATTTAATTTAATTAAATTCAAAAGAGTAGGATACTTTAAAATAATTATTAGTGTAATTATGCAATTTAGAAGGCAAGTAAGAAGAACTTTTACAATTCTAAAGGAAAACAAAAAAGGAATGCCAAGATGTATTTCAGTAAAGGGGCAATGGCGCGTTCCTGAAAATGCCTATTAAGCTATTGTATTTAATTTCAAGTTGCATGTGTTAATAGAAATTATTTAGTAATATCTCCTAATTGTCTTAGCATTTCAGCAACTGCACACTCAACTGTCCAAGTTTAATATTATTTTGTTTACATAGATTTGGTTTGGCCTAATTTATTCTGCTTTACAATTATACAAGTTCTGGCTATATTGTATTAGATGGCAACTAATGACGATTCAATGTGCTTACAATTTTTAATTTGCCCAATCTGTTTATGTAGTTTTGATGATCCATATTGTTTACCATGCCTTCATTCATTTTGTAAGGCATGTTTGGATAAATTTAGTGCCAATAAAACCCACATAGACTGTCCAACGTGCAGATTACACATACGAATTACTTCAATAAAAAAAGACATTCGTTCTGCGGAAATGATTGACTACATTAAAAATCCAAGTGATTCAATCATGATGAACATCTGTGCTCTATGTCGAGAGGATGTTGATTCTGTTGATATACACCTATGTCATGATTGCATGATTGGCATGTGTTCTAGTTGTGCAACTGAGCACAAGAATAATGAAAGTAGTTCAACACACAGTGTATGCCTCTTAGAGTCCAAGGAGTTTCCTTTATGCTCAAATCATTTCAAGAAACTGGATTTGTTCTGCTATGAAAAAAATTGTCAGAAGGAGATCTGTTCCAAATGCATTTCAGTAAATCATTTGCGGCATGATGTAAGGTCAATTGATGAAAAAATATATTCTGTTAAAAATAGAATCATTCATAATCTTGATTTGCATAAGAAATATGTCAACGGATTGGATTTGTTGATGACCTCTCTTACAAGTTCGTTTAAAGAATATCATAAAACTCTAGATAATTTAGAGGATTCTCTTACTGCACAAAGAGATAAATTACTAGAAATTGTTGCAAATTTTTTTAATAAAGAAAAAACCAAAGTCACCAATGCAAAATGTGCTGCTCGCAACGCATTTCAGCAAAAAATGGCTCCACTTTTATCATTAAAGCAAAAATCTGTCGCAGTATCTTCTGAAGCCATAAATACATGTAAGAAGCCTATGTCATTTAATGAGCTTTGTGGAGTACAAGATTCAATTGAATTCGATTTAGATTTGCTTGATTCTGATATTGATTTAGAGAAAGAGGCATTTGTGCATCGAATTTCAGAAAATAATAATCTCAGCACAATTAGTTGCTATATTAAAGAGTGGCTAGGTTGTATTGAAACCGAAATAAAACTTCCAAATAGCAGTGGTTCTTTGATTGATGAAAGCTCCGTCAATGTTGGAAATCCTGATACTTACTCATTGGATAGTGAAGATGATGATATAACTTGCCAGAAGGAAAATGCTATTCCTTTTCCAAATACTAATCCCTGCTTAATTGAAACTTATAGAGTAGATTTTGAAACAGTTTTAGACATATTATATGACAAAATAGACAAGCAATTGATTGTTTTAGAGTCTTCAAATGACGAACTTTTGCTAAGGGGAATCACTAAAGCCAATTCTAGAATGCATGTTATCACAACTGATTATGAAGAATTTGAAGGTAGCTGTCTGGCTCAGCTGGCATGTGGAAAAATTTTGGTGTTATACTTTTCAAAGTCAAGAGATTTCACCAATCTAATTACTGTTTCCAACGATTTAGAAGAACATGATAGATTTCCCATTTCATTATTTGAATTGAAAAAATTGCAATTAATTTGCGCAAGTGACTGCAGAAAATTTATCTTTTTTTATTTAACAAACCACAAAATATTCTGCTATGACATAGAACAAAATAAATATACGTGTGCTACAACGACGTTTTCTTCTGTTCCAATTTTGATGGATGTTCATGAAAACTTGGACATAATGGCTTTTGCATTTGACAATCACATTGCTTTGTTCTCATTTGATGATGAAGTAATTCTCAAAAGATTTGGGAGTACCTTGGAAAATGATTATTTTGGAATTTGCTTCCTATATGAAAATATGTTGCTTGCTTCATCCGAGCATTCTTTGTATTTGTTTGATGCAATTGAAGGAAGGTTTGACAGAGAAATAAAAAGATTCAAGGGTAAAGATAAGCGTATTTGCATTAAAGATCCTTCTGTGTTAGCTAAATATTCATCTGGAGGGTTTTGGGTGTATTCAGAAAATCAAAAACAAATATTTCAAGCGAAATTTTGATATAGAAATACCAAAATGGTTTTGATAACCAAAACCATTAAAAACATTCTAATTGAACTATAGACCTCAGAAGTAGGAGTTTTGGATTTACTTTCTAATTATTTGAATAATTTCCTTGCTTTTCTTTCCACAAATGTACTACGTTTATAAAATCATAGTTTTTTAAAGTATATCATTCCCACAAAAATATTAAAACTTATTTGAATGTATTGAAATGAATTATAAAACGCCATCAAACTTATTGGGTTGAGATGATTTTACAGCAAGCTGAGTATCCCGGAAATGTTAGTTGAGATTAGGGAGTATGATGGTTGCTACAACAGTTCCATACCTCTTTGGTAAATCAAATCTTTGATGAAGTTTGCGACATGAGGCCAATCAAGTATTTGAAGAAGGTGTGTTCTGTCGGTATGCAACATCTCCATTTCATGCCAGTAGTATGCACAAATTCACAAAATCAACTGAGTAGTAAGGAAAGTCCCAGTTGTATATATGCAGTTTTCTAAAAGTGATAATTTTTTAATAACTTTTTACATTTTTTTTACTGAATTTGATAAGAAAAATGGCGTTTTTTAGAAATTCAGGATTTTACAGCCAGGGATCAAAAAACTGCAGCCATACCCATATAGATAATTATTCAATTATACCCCCTTTTAAGCTATGCACCAATATGTTTTTAATCAATTTTTTGCATTTTTTAGAAAACCTACCTTTTACAGACATCCCCAGTA
The DNA here is from genome assembly GCA_900660155.1 of Hofstenia miamia. Classification (NCBI taxonomy): domain Eukaryota; kingdom Metazoa; phylum Xenacoelomorpha; order Acoela; family Hofsteniidae; genus Hofstenia; species Hofstenia miamia. Next base: position 14,257 of record CABFPE010001379.1, on the reverse strand, counting down.
TTTTCAAAACCACTTGTTGTTCAGAATTTTTACATGAAATTCAATGCTTCTACTTTAATTACACTCTATTTCTTAAGCAAAACATAAAACCTGTCAGATGTCCTAACAAAGGGTTTTTCTTTAAGAAATTGCATGTGTTTTGAAATGAACAGCAATAGCCCCCTACCCAATCCATAAGAATGGAAGTATACTTCCACTCTTGCAGCTGTTGCATATCTATACCAATATATCATATAAAATACATGCATTTTGTTTTGTTAGAATTTTACAGAGACCAAATATTTGAAAAATGAATCCATAAGAACTGAAGTATAATTCCGCTCTTGCAGTTGTTGCATATCTATACAAATATATCATATAAAATACATGCGTTTCGTTTTTGTTAGAATTTTACAGGGACCAAATATTTGAAAATTGAATTCATAAGAACAGAAGTCTTATAAAATACATGTGTTTTGTTTTTGTTAGAATTAATAGTGAATTTTCACAAAATGATTATGTAAATAATAGATAGAAATGTATAATAAAGATAGGGAACATTGCCCATAAATAGTCTTCACCAAAATTCCTCAATATAATTCAAATTCTCAAGAATTAAAGTTGAATATCTTCTTAAGAGTTTTAATGAAACCAAACACTACAATTTTTGGACATTTTTGAGTGATTTTGTATAGTCTAATTAGAAATCTTGCCCATGCACCACTTATTGTTGTAGATTGTAAAAATGTAGAAGAAAAGCTCTTTCTCTTTAATGCATTGAAGCTTGGCATGGTATAAAATATTACCTGCACATGATTCAAGATACGCGTTTCTTGATTTACAGTATTCCACTTCTTCACCAATGTTTCTTAATTGACTTTGGCATTTGCTAGATTTGTGTAAACATATTCTTGATTCTCAAAATGATTATATAATGGCCAATTGCTCTGAGAGTTTAATAAAATGTCCTTAATCTTTTTTAATTTCTCGATTTTGGAAGGATTCATATCTTCATCAACAATTTAATCCTGAAATTGTAGTCTATATTTATTGGCAAAATTTCTTGAAATTCTTAAAAAGTCCTCTTTATTATTTTTTTGATATAATTTAGGGAAATTTGAAAAAGATATTGGAAATCACTTCCAACTGCATTGCTATCCATTAAGAATGCTGTTTGATGAAGATTTTACTAAACATTTCATAGTAAACATCTGTAAATCAAATTTATTAAATTTTCATAAATCATATTCATATTATATGTATACAAATGCTGGACCTAGAAAACATAGGGTAAGAATATGTAATTTTTGAAAGCATTGAGGCGAAAAATATATCTAAATGCTCAATCATAATCAATCATTAAAAATAGATACTTCAATGTAGTACTTAGAAAACATAATTTGTTCTGAATTGAAAGGAAACTTTATAAAAACCTTAAACAAAGCAAAACTTAGAGAACAAAATTTTTTAAATTAATAAAAATTAACAAATTCAATAAATAATTCTATTAGTAATAAATAAAGGTAAATACTTACATATTTCAATGGAAAATTGGAAAATGCTGGCTTTGTATCATGTGCATAAGACCTAGGACGATTCACATTAGCACTATATCATGTTTTGTTGAAAAAATTGGAAATGCTAGCTTTGTAACATGTGCATAAGATGTAGGAGGATTTACGTCAGTACTATGTTAATAATATCCACCTATACAAAAAAATACTAATATATGTTGTTAATTGACATTGATATGCAGCTACCAATCAAACTTAATTCAAAAGTTTCATCCATGTAAAACCAGAATAGACACAGTTTCATAACTTTAATGTTACACTTGATGAATGTATCAAAAGAATACTAACATATGTTGTTAATTGACACTAATATGTAGATGTACATCAAATTCAAATTTAATTTTCAAATTATGTTTATTAATTCTAATAAATTATAATATTATAATTATTTGAATGAACAACCAGACAATTTATAACTTTGAATCTATTACAAAATTTCATTAAAGTTTTTGTGTACAGTTTTCTTTTCCTTATTTACAAAAAGAAAGTCATAAATAGTCAAACTTTCAAAAAGGTCTGGATTAAAAGAATTATCCTTAGCAATTGAATTTTTGTCATGATTATCAACAGGAGTGTATAAAACCATGTGTGCAATTGGTCCTTATTTTCTTTGGAACATTGTAATAAGATTGTGAAATATATATTGCTGATATATGAAATGATTTGCAATTTTATTCTGTGTCTTTTCTGTGGCATTTACAAGGTCATCAAAGATAACTATTTTTCTACCTGTTGTTGAATATTCATTAGTGTTTTTTTAAAATTCTTCTGGTAATATTTTCAAAACATTATAACCTACTTGATTTGATATACTTTCCATTATCTTAATTAGATTTTGTATTATTTCTTGATGAAAATTTGGAGTATAAATGTATAATTTATCATAATATATAAGAGGTCTTAAAACCATATCCATTAATAAATTAGCTTTTCCACATCCTGATTTTCCACATATAAGCATTTAAAGTCTTCTGATAAGAAGTCTACTGGTGATTTGTCACTGTTCAATTTTTGAGTATCATAATTATCGCATTAGTTTTCCATACCATTATAGCATGACTATAAGAAAAAAAGATATTTTTTTAAGAAGAAGTAGATATTCCATACCGTGGAATGAATACAACTACCCTTAAGGAAAAAAGAAAAAATATTTTCTTTTTTCTTTTTATAAAGATGACAACAAATTTAACTTACTGTGTTAAAGAAAAAAGATTAACAGGTTCTATTCCAGGCCATGGGCAATTGATATAAACAAAAAATGGAAGAAATATGCTGAAATCAATTTGTAGCAATTGTGGAAATAAAAAGACACAATTTGTAAGAAGTAATGCTTCTTATGGGGGACAAACAGTAAAGAATTTATCTGTGGTTGGTGGAGCCCTTGATATTCATAAAGCAATTGGCTACCTTCCAAAATGAAAAGGAGGTTTCACACTTTTAAATCATAAATATACTGGACCACATAATCTTATAAATTAAGGGTTAGTAATATTAGCAAAAGAACTTCCCTTCTATGTCTTTTAAGAGAAAGAAAAATAAACCAATTAGAAAAAGCTAAGAAAATAAATAAAACTTGTGATATTAAAATTTCTACAACACAACTTAATGCAATGAAAAAAAATGATGATGCTTTGGCCCCCTTACTTATGGCAGCTGCTCCATTAATTGGAAAGTATACAGTAGCACCATTGGTTACTGGTGCAATGGGAACCTTGGGAAGAAATTCAGTCAATAAAGTCTATGGAAAGGGATTAAAATAAAGCAATTCCAATTGAATACACCTAATGGAAAGGGAATGCAAATAAAAAAACTATTCAGTTTAACCTTCAGTAATCCCCTTTCAAATTATGATATTTTACAATTTATGAAGAATATTAAAAACTTTAAGGGGATCTTTTTTAGAAGTACTTTGAAAAATTTGGGTTTTGGATTTTGTGTTTGTAATTTAGAAAATTCGTTAAATACTGGCACACATTGGATAGCATTTTAATATTTTAAGGAGTTTGGCCCTGTCAATCTTGAGTATTTTGATAGTTTTGGCCTACCTCCATTTCAAAGTATTTTTTAAATATTTAAAGATGTTAAGGACAATATTGTGTAGAACAGTTCACAGTATCAACAAAGTTCTAGTGTATTATGAGGATACTATTGTATTTGGTTTATATATGAAAGATGTAAGGGAAGAGATTTTTCTCCATACTTAATGATATTTACAATAGAAAGTGTGAGAGATATAAAAATGAAGAATATATTAAAAACTATTCTCTAAAAGGTTAGCAGAGCTAACTATAGTGAAATTCAAATGCTGTAAAAAAAATTTTTTTTCCTTATATAAATGGGATTTAATAATAGTGGAATACATGAAGCTACACATTCTTATCAAGAAGGTTACAATAATAACATAGAAACAGATGGTAAACTAATAAAGTACAAAATAAATCAAATTGAAAATAATAAGTTAGATATATCAGGATATAATCTTTTTAATAGAGATTTAAATATGCGCAACAATAAAATTATAAATGTTTATGATGGTGAACAGGAAAAGGATACTATTAACAAACAGCAAATGGAAAATCATTTTGAAAAAAAACTTGCAAACAATGAAAACAAGATTTTGCAAATTATTAAGTAATCCAATGCTCAATTATGTAGTGTTGAGTCAATGCATAATTTCTATTCAAATTTACAAGACAATTACCAAAAGAATATTCAATTAATTGAAACAACTGAAGGTGGAAAAACATTTGCTAAAAATTATGAACGTCGTTTTAAAAAGGCTTATGCAATATCACAATTCTCTGAAAAAATATGGTTATTTGCTTTGAACAAAACTTTGGAAACTACTGGAGCTGCATATAAAAATCAATTTTTTAAAACTGAAAGCCATGAGCAAGCTTTAGATTGTCCTACCTATGGTGATAAAGGTTTTGACAAAATTTCAATAGAAAATGGTTATATTTGTGTTAGAGATGTGCATAGTTTCATTTCACTTTCAGGAATTTGTATCTTATCAAAAAATCTTTATAATATGTGACTTTTAAAAAATGATGTATACTATACAATAATTAATACCTTTGTACAATATAAGGTTATTGGTACACAAGTATTCTTTAGAGGAATATGCCAAAGGAGTAAGCAGAACTTGCAAAATCATGCAAATATAATTAAAATTAATCAGGAACTTGCATATAGCTTAGAATATAATAAATTAATATTTGGACTAGCTACATCTAATGGTATAATTCGGTGTGATATTTCACATGAGAATGGTCCATTTTGGCTGTTTGCAAGTGACACAGGGCCTATAATATGGATTAGTTTGCAAATTTGACATTTCCTTCCTAGGACAAATTAGTGAAATTAATTTTTTTCAATCTCTTATATAGAAACGAGTAAATGAGTTCAAATTGTAAGTGAACCAATTATACTGAAAACAGTAAATAATACCAAGACAGGAGAAAATGAAAAAACTTATGGAGTGCAATCTACGGGTTGTTCTAATGAAACAAGGAAACGTGAATTAACCAGTCCAAAAGAAGTCATAAAATATGTATTACATAAATTTAAAATACAAACATTTAATTATTCTAATTTAAATCCTATGATTCTCAAGTCTTGTTTAGCTTACCAATTTCTTATATGGTTAATTTTGAAAAGAACATTTCTATAAGTGACATATTAGATAAATTCAATCAGGAAATTGGTTTGATTTGCCAGGAGAGGGATGTTTAACAAGCCTATTTGAATATTTATTTGGAACTATTCAATGTTGTCATACACATTTAATCCTCCATGACAGTTATTGTAGATTTTACAATGAATATGGATTGGGTAGGTGCTATTGTTATGCTATTAAAAATACTTGTAATTTCTTAAAGAAAAACCCTTTGTAAGGATATCTGACAGGTTTTATGTTTTGCTTAAGAAATAGGGTGTAATTAAAAGTAGAACCACTGAATTTCATGTAAAAATTCTGACCAACAAGTGAATTTGAAAATATTGGGGATGTCCGGAAAAGGTTTATTTTATAAAAAATGCAAAAAATTGCTCTAAAACAAATGGATGCATAGTTAAAATGGGGTAAATTGAATAATTATTTATATGGATATTGCTGCAGTTTTTTTACCACTGGCTGTAAAATCCTAAATTTCAAAAAACGCCTTTTTTCTTATCAAAATCAATAGAAAAGTGTAAAAAGTTATTAAAAAAATTATCACTTTTAGAAAACTGCATATATACACCGGAACTTTCCTTAGTACTCAACTGTTTGACACTAGTTGTTGCTTTAATATGAAACTTCATGCTTGGATTAAAGTTTACAAAGAATATTGGCCCCTTTTTCATAGGCCCTTGTTGTGGAACATTCGTTTGTGTTATTTTCTGCAACCCAGGACCATGAGTTTGATTAATTGTTGCACAAGATGGGCAGTTATCTGTGTTTAATGTAATATGATCACTCTTTATATTAGCTGCTGATTCCCCAATCTTAATTCGAGCTTAAGCATACAATTTGAAGTTATCATTCATCTCGCTGCAGTGATTTGTATACCAAGAATATTCTATTAAACTAATTTGAACTGTTAACTTTTAATAAATTCAAGATTAATAAATAGTTAAGTTTGAATTAAATCATAACTTCCACACTACCATTTAGTGAAAAATTGGGTTGAATTTCGGGTGAAAGAAAATCACAAGTGCCTGTGTCTAAACCAATCGCAAGTTTTCGTAGAAGTTATCGGCGTAAATGCAGATTCTAGCTCCATCCAAAAATGGCTTCATTCTTTCGAACTAATCTACCGACGCATGGTGTAGAAAATTTCGTCTACACAAAAGAGTTCGTGAAAATCCTCAGAACTTTTGTTCTACAGTATCAATATCTTCGTTAGTTCCTGAGTTATAGACGTTTAAATAATTTTGTTGAAATCATCAGGAATTTTGAAAAATCCCTAGTGGAAAATAGGGCTAGTGTGTTAATGAATAATGTTTAGTTGATATATTCTATGAAGTTTTGTGACTACTTGATAATTGAAAACTTGTGTACAATTAAAAATGATCTTTCAAACGACCAGTAATCTCTAAAACTCCAGCTAACATGTCACAAGTTATCTGGTGATATTCTATGAAATTCTTTAATAATAATAATAACAAAAATAATAGACTTAAATTCATATAGAGAATACAAAAACGAGGAAAATAATAACGGAAATATTAGCACCGGCAAGTAAGCCAAAAGCATTTTACATAACAGGTACACAAATTGTAAATAGTCAAATGAAACAATAAATTACATTAAACATTCACGAAGTTTGCTCTTAAACGTATTATACACATGAAGTTCAAACTATAATATTTTTATCAGAAGTTAATTTATTTGTCTTCTTTATAGAGAATACAGGATGACACAAATGCCTTGTTTAACATTAAACCAAAATTCGCTAGATGGCATCGTAAAATTTTGAAAAAGTATGTAAAAAACAAAGGGAAATTTGGTATTTAGAGCTATAGCACTTTTAATATTGCAATTTGTGTTACGAAACAATTATAAGTAAAATACGCTTTGCTGCATGTATTCTGCCATTAAAATTCGAAATTAACCCAGTCAATGTTGGGGCAAATGAGGTTAAATTTAGTAAAAGACTTTTCAAAAATTCGTGCGAATTTTCAAAATTATTGCTTTATAAAGGTGGTTCCAATTGAATATTTCTATATTACGAAATGAATTATGATTAACGGACCTCTTTTGGTGAATTTGCATCTGCTTATTTTATTCTATTCAGTTGCGATCTTGGGGCAAATGATTTCAAAGTATGCCATACACCCGCAGTTTTACACTGCTTTAGTAATTTTGCAAGAGAGAATACTTAAGAGGGTAGGTTTAGTTAGATACTAGAAAATATATAATATTTGTTATTATGTTTATAATATTTGAATTCATTAGACATATTTTCATTTCGAATATTTCTACATAATTTTTTTTATCTTAATGTAATACCAATTTGGTAAGACCTGTTATTATATTACGGCTGCTTATGCAAATAACTATTCTTAAACCATTAGTCCCTGAGTACCTAAATCTTAGAAAATTAACAAGTGCACACTGTGTATTTGCAACAATTTAACAGAATCAATAATAAAATAAAGACAATTTAAAAAAATATTTAATCCCTTTGAAGCATGGAAGTTTTATATAAAAAGGACGATAGGGCTTTGTCTGTGTATGAAATTTGGAAAAATAATTTTGACATAATGCAATATTACATTCAATGGCTTCTTACTGCAGCAATCTCCTTGATGAACGGCTTTGCTTAGTTCTTCTTTCCATGAAATGCTCTTCATTGTCAAATCGAAGTGATGCTAGCAGCCCACTAATATTGTGACATGCCAATATTGGTGGTTGACGTTTTGACCTCTTCAAATAAAAAGTAACAACGTTGTTTCTAAATTAATGTTAATCAAAACTTCCTAAAAAAATTCCCATGTAAAATCCACGCATTACTAAGCGCAATCTCAAACAAATTTGTAACAAGGCACCAATACCACTTTTTAGATGATATTGAACTTCTATACGCCAAGAAAAAATTGTCCATTTGATCAACCCTGCCCATTCCTTTGTTATATACATGAAAAACGCTAGGCATGGTAATGCCCTTCTTAGAAAACTTCCCACCCACCTTCATCCAGCGTTTCACATTACCATCATGGAAAACATGTGATTAATTACAAGCCACTGAATCCCTTTGTGTCAATCCACTTTGTAATTTTAATTTCATTGACACTATCATAATGAATGTCATGATCCCCTCTACAATTGTTCTTCATAAATTTGTCACTGGCAAAGGACACTTGTTGGGCCTGTTTCCACGGATTGTACCTAATGCTCGAAATTTTTTTTAGATGGCAGGCATAGTAAATTATGACTGCTGAAAAAATTATCCATTACAATGCATTGCTGTCTTTATTTCAAATTCAACTGTTCACTTAAATGCAACACAACACGACTACCAAAACTGATGCTCTCATCACTCTCTTCTTTTCCACTGTAAGGTTTTATGTGGTAACCAAACCCAGAATCTCCACAGGCGCACCAATTCTTGAGGCCAAAACGAATTTGCTTATTCCTAATAAATTGCTTGGGTGAGTTGTGAACGTATTTCACAATTTGTTAATCAATAGATATATATATTCATCATGAATATCAAATATTTTGAATTGCTGATTGAACTTATCATATAGAGGCTTTACCTTGGAGTCCTTAGTTTTGATACATGGAAGTATTTGTTAATTTGCCAAAACCTGTTACGACAAATGCATTCTTTAAGTCAAAATCTTCCATTTGACCCCAATAAACCTTTTCCCTGGTCAAGGTGTGGCATCCAGTTATAAATAAAAACCCAAAAAATGCCTTTATTTCATCAATTGTTGTTAAAAATCATTATCATTTTTCTGCCAAGCATATAGTTAATTGTGTCTTCCTTAATAAATTCCCATATTTCATCACAAACAATTGTTTCAAAAATTTTGATTAGATCAGTATCATTTCTCAATATATTAGTAAGGTGTTCTATTGCTATTTTATTGGTTCACTAATGGTTCACCACTTTTGCTCTTTTTACAATTTATTTTCACTTTTGCTTTACATTTTATAGAGTAATTTGAAATGACATTTACCTCAAAAGGGCCAGAACTATCCCAGCTGATGGAGCACCTTTTCATCAGAAACATCACCATTGTTTTGTGGAGATAGAATTGTAATATTTGCAATATCATCGTTATTGTCATTCGAATCAATGAGGAAATTTGTTTGGTCTTTAGCTGTTCTACCGTACATTTTACAATCTGTAATTCTGAATGTCATATAAATAGGACAGTACAATAAACATTAAATTTTCTGACGTTATTAAGAGGGCCTGAAAATGATTGAAGGATAGCATCAAAGCAGAGTTTCTCGATGAATGTAATTAATAAAGGTATAATTTATCTGCATTATTCCCACTGTGTAATAACACGATGTTTATTTGTAATGAGAAATGGAATTTCACCGTATGGTATATACATGTCTGTATTGATATCAATATATTTAATACGAAATTTTCCACAAAAATAATAAGTCGCTATATAGCTCAAGTAAAAAGTGGCCACATTATAAACACATTTTTGAATGACAAACGAAAGACAAATAGAGGCTTATAAAATATATTTAAAAGTATAATTGTCCCAAATTGTAACCTGGTTACAAAGTTATTGGACAAGTTTGCCATGCAAAGCGCGACACGCAGATAAACGTCTTGAAACTGAATCCATTAAACGGACTCTAAATTCTTGAGTTATTTGGTGTTGCGATTCAAGGATGTAACTCTTTAATTCTTTCAGATTTGTGGGATTTTTTCTCGACGAAATACTTCAGAATCTGCCAACCGGTTCTCAATGGGTACTAAATATGGCGAATTCGGAGGCCATTGCATAACTTAAATGTCATAATTTTAAATTTTTTTTGTCGATTTTGAGGTATGAGGGGTTGCTCCATCTTGTTCTAAGATCCATGAATCGGGATATAAGCAGGTTGCGTATGGTACAAATTCCTCGAGTATTTGGCAATATTTTGAGTCATTCATTATACCAGTGCAATGTAGTAACTTTAGATAAAATCCTTTTTCTTTGAAAAGTGGCCACATTTTTATTTGAGCTATACGTATTTTTAAAGTATTTTGGCAGGGATTAAATGTCAATAAGTTTTATTTACAACAGTGAGCACCTGTGATCCATTTCAATACTATGGGATGAAACTTTTCTGCTTTTTTGCATATGTTTTGTTACAAAACCAACATGAAGAGCAGTAAAGTAAAAAATATATATCAAGAATTAGAAATATTTTCGGTGGAATGCTGCTTATAAGATGATAACTTGAAGCTAAATTTGGTAAATCAGAATTTAAAATGGGTGTTATATATGCTATTTTCCAAGATTTTGGCCAGGTGTTGGTTTTGAGTATGTCCAAATATAATTAGTAAACAGTTGTGCTAATTAAAGGTAGGCCGTTATTTTATATAAAAGAAGGAATGTCATCACATGCAGAAATGGATGAATCTTCATAAAGTGCATTTTCTATTCGTTCAATAGTAGCTTATACATAATCTAGCCATATATCTAGCCATATATATATATATATATATATATATATATATATATATCAGAAAATAATAGGTATTCAGTGTGACTGAAAGAATTGAAAATATCTTTGATAAATATTAAAAATAACAGTTTGAATGTGGAACTCCAGATGTTACAGGTCTATGTTGTCTATTGCTAATCTTTTCTCTTATAATTGCATATATATAATCAAAAAACATTATACAGTTATACAGTTTATAGAATTCTGTGTACCACATCGCATTTTACACTAATTAGTTTAAATCTCTTTCTGGCAAATGAATCACAATTTCCTCATCAGTGTTCCTAAGTTAATTTTGCACCACTAATTGTTTACAAATAAATTTAATCACATTCGCCCAATAAACAATAAAACGTTTTATAACCTTCTTATAATGGTATAACACGTTGTAAGACGGCTTAAGGTACGTCTTCTAAACATCTTATCAAACACCATTTTTAAACGTTGCTGAATGTCATCTAGTGTTCACAAATTATATTGTAAGACGTCTCTTAAACGTTTTCTAAACGTCTTCTAGACATCTTCTAAACGTATTCTAGACGTCTATTAAACGTCTTCTAAACGTTTTCTAAACATTTTTTAAACTTTTTCTAAACAATTACTAAATGTTTTCTAAATTATTTTTAGGCAATTTCTAAGAGTTTTCTAAACAATTCTCAAATATTTGTTACAATCGTCAATCAAATTCAATGGTGCACAAATGCGTTTATATCTATTCCTCATGTTGATTTCAGTTGAAGGGTTCAATTGCGCCTGGTAGCGCTTACACTTGTTCAGCATGATGAAATCGTTTGATGATCTAATATATATATATATATATTAGATAGTGAAAATATGGGGTAAAAAAGGACCCGACCCATCATAATATTTACTATCCGAACCTGATCCAAAACGTCGAATTTGATTTGACGGTGTGGATTTTTCTCTAATCAAATTATCATCATCATCAATAAATGTTTAACATCAATTTTTTTATACTATTTAACGTCTTGGAACTTTCTCAAATCAAGCTGATATTAACATATATATATATATATATATATATATATATATATATATATATATAACCTTAGAAAATAGCCCTAAATATTACATAGTGTACTACACCACTAAGGCTGCAAGAATATAACTTTGATATGGAAGACTAATGTCACTTTGTAAACGCCATTTCTTTACCCACAATTTCAGGGGCTTTCTTTATATTATTTGGCCCTGTCTCTTAAATACTAGTAATAATTACAGCCAACACCTGGTCCGTGTTAATTAGGGAAAATTTAGTGGTTGGATTTGTCAATTGCTCTTGCTAATAAAATGATTTCTGCTTTGCATGAAAGCATAAACTTCTTAAGAATGTAGCTGATATCTTTGTATGTATATCATAAAAATGCAAAATGCACCTGAATGACAAATGTTCAGGCTTCTCATCAGCAGCATTCGAACAATTATTAACTGTAAAAGACAACTTGGTAACAACTGTGTGACAACTGGGAGAAAAAAGGAAAACTTGATACAACTAGCAAAGTGCTTACAAAAATATAGTTTAATGGAAATCGTAAAAGTTGAAAAAAAATGTGATAAGCATATAGATATAGTAGAGTGAGATATAGCTAAAATAACAAATATGATAAAAGAAATTAAAGATAAAAGAAACGAAGATAACTTTATTCAGAGAAAGTTACATTTTGTGGCATTTCTGAACAAGAAATATCAGGTCGGGATCATAACATAAGGAATATGGAAGAAGTTGTTGATTTAATAAAACTCATTGACTTGCCTAATGTGGCAGTGGTAGATATATTTATAATAGGGAAATACAAAGATGGGATAAAGGATGCGTACTCACAAATGCATACCAGCTTAAATTCTACAAAAAGAATATTTTTCTGAAACCTGCTTTAAGTTATTCTGATCTTCAAACTGAAAAATTGCTTTTGAAGAAAAGATTTGAGTTAGTTGAAACTGGATGGATAAAAATATATAAGTCCCTATTTGATTCAAAGTGAACATATTGTTCATCTGTCTGGGGATGGAGTTTCAGAATATTTGCTAGACTGTTAAGATAAAGTCCAGAAAAAGCAGATAGAATGAAAATAATATCATTCATAAAAGAATAAATTATGCCAATTATCAATTATGATCAAGATGTCCACAAGTAACACATACTCATTATGATTAAGAGCTTAACATATTCCCTAACAGGGTGTTTAAATCTTGAATGGAAGTGTATCCATTTTTAAATAAAAGTATATTTATATAAATATGAACAAAATTTAAAATTTGTACAGAATAAATTTATCCTAATGGTGTTTGGGAAATCATCAGAATCCATTAGGGCTCAATTATATTCAGTAATGTGGAAATTCAAGAATGTTCCAATATATCTTTACACTTTGGTAATTAAAATACTAGTTGATTTAAGATTACAAATAATTGCATTGTTGCTAACTATAATTAGAGTCACCATTGATAATAATAAATATCATTATGTATAAAGAATTTCAGTAAGACCTGATGAAGCAAGAAAAAGTATAAAGTATAGTAATTGTCAGCAACTGAAAAATAATTCAAAGCAGAGCTCAATTAAAAAAGTGGCCACATTATAAATACATTTTCGATAACAAACGAAGGACAAATAGAGGCTTATAAAATATATTTTAAAATTTAATTGTCTCAGCTTGTAACCTGGAGACAAAGTTATTGGACAAGTTTGCAATGCAAAGAGTGACACGCAGATAAGCGTCTTGAAACTGAATCCATTAAACGACTCTAAATTCTTGAGTTATTTGGTGTTGGGATTCAAGGATGTAACTCTTTAATTCTTTCAGATTTGTGTGATTTTTTTCTCGACTAAATACTTCAGAATCTGCCAACCGTTCTCAATGGGTACTAAATATGGCGAATTTGATGGCTATTGCATAACTTAAATGTCATAATTTTAAATTTTTTTTGTCGATTTTGAGGTATGAGGGGTTGTTCCATCTTGTTCTAAGATCCATGAATCGGGATATAAGCAGGTTGCGTATGGTACAAATTCCTTGAGTATTTGGCAATATTTTTAGTCATTCATTGAACCAGTGCCATCTAGTAACTTTAGATAAAATCATTTTTCTTTGAAAAGTGGTCACTTTCTTTACTTGAGCTGTACGTTCTCTTAAAGTATTTTGACAGGTATTAAAGGTCAATAAGTTATATTTATAACAATGAGCACCTGTGATGCATTTCAATACTATGGGTTGAAACTTTTCGGTTTTTTTGCATATGTTGTTTTAGGAAACCAACATGAAGAGAAGTAAATTAAAACAGAAGGTATGCGACATTTGGAAAGATTGAATTTTAATTCTCAGTAGCATTAAATGGAATAGTTCATCTGAAATATTTTAGTATTTCGAATGACCTTAATAGTTCTATATCTAAGTCTTTAATTCATTTTAGATTATTATCAATATGAAGTCCAAGATCACAAATATTTGTACAATAAATTATTATTGTTCAAGAACAGCTATTAATCAGTGTCCTTAAATATTAAAAATTT
>CABFPE010001378.1:0-40586 GCA_900660155.1 Hofstenia miamia | reverse complement strand
TCCCATCCCAATGTCGATTTTTTAAGGAAATGAATTTCCCTAAAGAATTTTTACTGAAAATATTCCTGTGCGAAATTTCTTCTATATCACATAAAAGACTATAATAAGGTAAAGTCACCCAGAAATTGAAGTAGTGTATCAAAGCAAAATATTTAAAATTACATATTTTTCCATTCACAAATCATTGTGTAACTAAAATTAACAATGCACAACATGGGTCAGAGTGATTCACATGATTTTTAGAAAAAGATTTGTTTTCGCAATGCGGTACAAAAATTCTTTATCGATATAACTTTATTTACTCACAACGAATATTCTAAGTTACGTGGTCTTGGATACCTATTAAATGTTAATAATGAAGTAATTGCGGCATTAGGTTACTTGGACCCCGGGTGCACGCCTAAGCAACAAGGATTCCTGGCCCATTTCTGATTCCACTGCTGGTCATTATTGCAGTTTGCTCACTGGACAATTAATTGCCGAATGATAAATCCAACAATGAGCTAATAATGAAAACTTTTAGGCTATAATGAAATTATTCATTTGATAAAAAATACAATACTCAAAATTTTTTATTGGCTAATATTCATTAAAATATAAAACAAACATTTATAAGCTAACTACAATTATTATGGTGATTTTTCTTACACATAATTTATTGCAAAACTAATTTTTATTCATTACTTATGATGTAAATGTATTTGAAAATATTTGAAAATATTTTGTTGAAATCATTTGAATTTGCTTAAAGAACTTTATTATGGGGTTATTGTTGAACATATGGCTGGGCCATTAATGACCCAGTGACCAAATGCTAATAATGGCCGATAATGGAAAAAATAATGGGCGATCGATGAGCCATGAATCCTTGCTGTTTAGGCATCTAGGGGTTAAGAGTTAGTTCTCTTTTAAATTTTAGACATGCAAATGTGGTAATTGCATATCCATGAATTTATTTTGTAAAAGTTTCCTAGACATCAAAATACCAGTTCGACAAAAATATTTAATTGTGAATAATTTAATTATTTGCGCTAAATTTAAAGTTGATGACGAAGAGAAAGTTTTCATTGTATTATCTCTATTAACCTTAAGTGGTTTCTTTATGATGGCATCATATTAAAAGCTCTAAAGATATCTTGAAAAAATAAGAAGAGCGCTTATGAGCTCACAAGATAATTTTTTGATAATGCTCAATTCATTTATGTACCTACTTAGAATATAATACACTTTGTCATGACGCAGATTCGATTATTTTGAAATTTAGCTACTGCATTCATTATTTTCAAACAACCTTTTTAAGTATAATCGATTTTTTACATATTAAAAATGAATTAACTCAAATAAATTTTAATAAATAGTCTACGAATGTCTGAATTTAATATATTTAATGAACCTGACATTGAAACCCAATCAAAGTCATGAGCCCCGCGCTGAAAAATACTTTGTGAAAAGCTATTATGTAAACATTAGTTGATACATTTAAAGTTGAATTTTCATAATTATCACTTAGCGAATTATATTACAATTTGTTCACATAAGCGAATATATTATATGCCCAGATTGCTTTGCAAAATGAATTTTAATACACATAATACTAAGTTAATGTTCATTGCAATTCTGGAAATAAGGTGTATAATACAAACAACAATTTAAAATTACACGTGCTAAAACACGGTTCATTTCCAAGTTAGTTGATGTCTCTTTCATCACAGCTTAGTATATTGTATTGCTAATAGAAAACGAAATATTAGCAGTATTTGCCACAGTAAGGATGATTTTTAAACGAAGTGAATGTATTGAACTGAGACGAGAAAGAACGAGACCAAACCTCACAAGACTGGGCCTCGTTTGAGATTGGAAAATTTACCGCTGGAGAAGTACCAAAAATGTGTGGTTAAGCATGTCTCTATTTTCATTATAAATACATTAAGCAAATATAGTCATTATGAGTGAATTTGATTATTAAGCTGTTGCGCAGATGTATAATGGTTCGGACAGGGCTGAGATAATGAATTCGAAATCGGGTTGAAGATAACGATCTTTTCTAAAATATTTAAAAGTAGTTCATATTTAGATATATGTAAAATCAATATGCCTATGTATAAATGATACATTAACTTAAGTTCAATTTAAAATTACACGTGCTAAAACACGGTTCATTTCCAAGTTAGTTGATGTATCTTTCATCATAGCTTAGTATATTGTATTGCTATTAGAAAACGAAATATTAGCAGTATTTGCCACAATAAGGATGATTTTTGAACGAAGTGAATGTATAGAACTGAGACCAGAAAGAACGAGGCCAAATCTCACAAGACTGATCCTCGTTTATCATCATAGCCAAAATAAAAAATGATTTGAATAAAGCTAATATTGCAAGATTTCCTTGCTATCAAGAACACAATCAGAAAGTGATTTTTCTTCATGCCGAGTGATGATAAACTAGATGTGATCATGTCTTTAAAAGCAACATTTGAGGTCATCGAAATGCTGTATTTTGAAAATGGTGAAAATGGGAATATAACTACATGTACATTTCAAATTGGTTACTATTGCCATAAAACTTTGTAGCTTTTTTGAAATACAACTGAAGTATTTGGATTTTAAAATTCGCTCACATAATTTTGGAAGAAATTCCAAAAAATCGGGTTTGAAAATGTCAACCCGTTTACAAATATGAGTTTTTGAACATCTTACGAAAGTTTTTGCGGCCACTTCAATCGATTGTCTAGTTAAATTTCTTCTTAACGGTTCGTCGATTCTTGGGGTATGTCATACCCCACTCATCAATGAATGTGCTGTTGCTCAAAGACTATTAACATTAATACTAAGCCATTTTGCAACTTTTACAATTATTTATAAGCAGTGACTTTAATATGTTTTCACTCATTAGTTATATTTTGCAAAGTCATTACACAGCAGTTCTCTGCTAGAACTACAACCCATTGGTGTATATGTGATACCCCACATAGATCTTTAGTGGATTTTTCAACTTATATGTTATTCAATCTTTCATATAGGCAAAATACATTAAAATTTACTGTTTAAGCATGTCGTGGTAAGAGATATTGTGTAGATAGATATCAAAAGTGTTGGTTACTCAAGCAATATTAGAGAAAGTTGATGAGATGATGATATTCACATAGTTCCAGACGTAAATTTTTCGAAGTTTATGGCAGTTGAAGATTTGATAACATCAATGAAGATGACATTACAATTCTGGGTCCTGCTCTACTAGAAAATATAACTATAAAGATGAAACATTTAACAATTCCAATTGAATGAATTTTGAATAGCAGCATTGTGAACACTCAAATCACAGAGGTCATGCACTTCAACGAAATATAGATAACTTTATTCTTGGACCTGTACTAGGAATAAACCAATTGAATGAGAGTGAAGTTTTTTCACTTTCTATGGGATAGCTTTCCAGAAATTCATCAGCATAGTAATGCTTATGAAGAAAGTAAGTTATTACATAGAATTGAGAACATAATGAAGTGGCAACCAATTTTTCTATTTGAACAGGAGGCCTTCATAGGAATATTGATTTTACTCGCTCCTAGAAATATTGATGAATTTTGGTGGTTTTGCTGTTTGCAGAGCAGCTTTTAGATTGCATATTTTCTTAAAAACACAATCTTGAATGCAGTTTATGAAAAAACCATCAAGATCCTTTTTCTAAAATTACCTTGTAGAAAACTTATAAGGCTATAATATTCTTTTGGAATATTTTCGACGGACAAACAATTTTTAGAATACTAAGAGCGCGTGAGGTTTATCCAATACATTGACACATAGCCAGGAAGGTTTTATATATATAAATATATAAATATATATATATATACTATGTATGCATACATACACTACAAATGGACTCGCAAATCTGTAGACTATTTGATCTTACAATGTATCTTATGAAGCCATATATTGGAACAGGACGACAATTAGTATATTAGTTGGCAAGATGTTCTAAAAATTGTTTACTATCAGGCTATTAAATGGGCCAAAACCAAATATTAGACAGGATTAACTCAAACCTAAGTCACTCTTCGCGAAGGACAAAAATAATTTACTCCATGCCGAATGCAAATCAAAATGTTCTAGAAATATCAGTTCAAAAAAGAAGTCTGTGCATTTGTGTGCATAACATTCAGGAATAATTATAATTTTTTTTTACGAAAACCACCAAATGTAATGCTGCTTCAAGGCAAGGTACATGTTATGTACACCTTTTTTCATCAAAATATTGTTATAATATCAAGCCCTACCTTGGAAAAGATGAGAACAGACATGTGTCACTAGGTACACATGCTGTGCAAACACTTATAGAACCTCTGAACTACAAAGGATACAATGTAACTATTGATAATTTTCTTACTTCTAAACAACTTGCTCATCTTATGCTCCAATTCGGAACAAACATAGTTGGAGCCGTGCGTTCAAATCATTGTGAACTTCCTCCTCCCCAAAATTTAGGACTGCATGATTCTGTAATGTACCAAAGTGGCAAGTTGCACCTTTCCAAATATCAAGCGAAACCAAAAAGAGTTGTGCATATACTTTCTACAAAGCATAGATGTGCTGTTTATCAAGAAGATGGAAAGAAGAAGGAATAATAAATATATGCAGTTGATATACTAGACAGTATGTCCCGTCGAAATTCGACAAAATTGGGCTGTAGAAGCTGGCTCTTGGCCGTTTTTTAATATTTTGAATATTGCTGGAGTGAACGCATGGGTGCTGTATAAAAAACAAACACATTCTGATACCAGTAGACTCATATTTCTGCAACAACTGTCCAAAGAGCTCAGGAAAGACGTTCATATTCAGACTATTCAATGTTTTTTTGAATCAACTCTACAAAAGCGAGTCACTCGTCAGATTAATGTTAATTGTGAAAAGAATAAAACTGTGAATTTGTGCAGAATTTGTAGTAAATCTGTTTGTGGGACGTGCCAGGCTGTAATATGTATCAACTGTTTTGACGAATAGCTTTTAAATACTTTTTTTGGATTTGTTAGTGCATATATATGTATT
Source organism: Hofstenia miamia (assembly GCA_900660155.1). Taxonomy (NCBI): domain Eukaryota; kingdom Metazoa; phylum Xenacoelomorpha; order Acoela; family Hofsteniidae; genus Hofstenia; species Hofstenia miamia. The sequence goes on along the minus strand of CABFPE010001378.1, from coordinate 35,546 downwards.
GTCTCAATAAAAATTGTAATATAGATGTATCTTTATCAACTTGGTAGACCAATTGTAATTATGTTCATATATTGCACCAAATATTAGAAACATGCAGCAAAAATATAAGGCTAAGATTTTTATAATAGTCTATTTTTTCAGTTAATATGTAGAAACCACTTGTATAGCAAGATATAATAATACAACTTTTTTATGAATAACGTATCCTGAAAACATATTTAGCTTATGTAACTAATTTAAATTGAGCGTCAATTGACGGGTAATGGCGCTTAAAGGTATACCTACACACTACATTTTTCTATGTTGTATTATCGGAAGAAAAATGGGTCCACTTGTGCTTTGCAATTATAAAAAAATAGTAAATGATTACTGAAGAAAAACCACTTCTACAAAAAAAATTATTATAATTTAAAATTTCAATTGACGGGCTTAGCAATTCTAGTGTTAAATAAAACCGAATAATAAAGGTTAAAATACAATAGAATTCTCTTCTACCTAAGCAAGATTTTCCCTTTCCTTACTATTAAGAAAACACTGCGAAAAATGTGAGACCCCAAACTGCACTTGTTAAAATATATTATGTTTTTTTAGCTATGCAATAGTTAAAACAAAGGAGCAATGCACAGTTTAATCTTTTGTAAAATTAGTCGTAAACCAACTTAAACCTTATGCCTAAATAATAATTGTGTAACAAATTCATAAAAGGCCTTTTATCTAAGCTATTTTTCTCTAAAGGTTTATAAGTTCGCATTCATGGGATTTTACCTCCCTTATTTACATGGTATTATATAGGAACAAATCATTAAAAATTTTACCAATTTCATAGTAATTTTTTCATCAGTATATAAGATTTCTAATACAACATTTTTAACCTTTGAAATTGCACCCAGTAGTAGTTGAAGTTTTCGAGTCTCTGAATTTTAATATAATGTTTGATAAAGAAACATATACATGAACAACTATTATAAAAAATACATTATCTTACTGTTCTATTGACTGTTTTTAAAATTCTGTTGATGATAAATGACATCAATTAATTTTTTTTTAAAAAATGCTCATTCTCACAGCAATTTTAAGAATATATGCATGCATGTGTCTAAATGTGGGCGACGTGTCTCCCAATCCTCTTTGGCGATGCCACTGATGACCATACCAAACAATTTGATATATGTTTATTGATCTAGATGTCAGTCTGCCTGGCTACTTTACTGTATGGTGACCGCCCGCATGAACGAGCCTTCAGGGAAGGCCAGACAAAAAAATAAATAAACAAACATCAATAAGTGTTTATTGAAATAATACATTACATTATCGAGATTTCTAATCACATTCCTAATTCATTACTTGCTGTGAAGAAAAAATTTAATACGTCAATATCATATTTTGTTTAGACAAAAAAGTGGCAGCAAGTATAAGCGCGAAGAAGAACAAGCTATAAAGAATCTAAAACTAACTCGAGAATATAATAAAAAGAAAAAGCTGTTTCGCCTCATCACTATCTGTGTCTACATTTCATTTTTATCAGGAACTGCAATTTTAGTATTTCTTTTTTACTCATTCTTCTGGCAGCTTTCAAACTTATTGTCTTCTTCACCGGTAAATACACATTTTTTTACATTTATTTTTCATATTTGCAGACTTTAACATTAATTAAAACATCAAAAAAAACAAATTCACACATTAACCTTAACAACCCAAGCACATTCATAATTTATGATGGTTTATACCATTTAAGCACTCACTAAATAATAATATCTCAAATCCGAATTTACTACTGAGATTATTTTCTTCTTTCGTTTTCATCCTTATTTCGGATGCCAAGTTCTAACACTACACAAGGAGCGTCCGGACGGGACTTGGATGATTTATTTATAGAACACAAAGTGATCGAGGTGTGTTGTTGCTACCATGGATATTAGATTACTTCATTATCTGAATAATAGATATGAGAAAATTTGAATGTTTTTTAAAAATCCCATTTTTTGCTAAAATAATTTCATATTCAGCAATATGATTGATATAATTATGAAATACATGACATCTATTTTAAATTGTTTCTATCAATTTAATGCCCGAAATTTTAGCGATGCCTTATATTATTTTAGACATTCTATACGCAGTAATTGAAAAATACTTTTCCACTTAAGCTAATGTATGTGTACGCATATTTGTACAATGTTTAGAAAGTTAACAGTCTTTGATATTTTTCACATATAATTTTTTATTTTATCATCACCGAGTAATTAGATAAGTTATGCATAATAATATTTCGCAAATGTTACCTCTTCCTTTCGCATTTATGAAAAAACTTAAGTCAAGAACTCATACATCTCATGTTTTGAGAAAATCAAAACTATTTTAACAATATATATTTTCTTCGCTTCAGAGCACGAAATATATCTATTTTTACATGCGAAATATCTCTTGAGATAATTGAATAACTGTATGTCTCATGTCACGTGTAAACATGCAATAGGGTGTTGCAATTTTGTCTCAAATCTATTCAAATAGTCATTTCGGAAATTATTATATTCTATATTTAAACAATTGGAATACGCAACTGAAATTTTCAATGCTTAATTAAGAAATGCCTGCTTGCAAAGAACATAATACAAATTATATTAGCGAGTTTTTTTCAAAAAATGGTCAAGTTTTACAAATATTAGTAGATTGGGAATTGAAGCGAAAAAATTTCAAAATTACGCTGCTTTACATGTTTGTATGCATAAACTAAGCAAATAATATTGCATTGATAAATTTTAATAAACTCATAAGTGCACAGTACAAAAAACTTTTTCCAATCAGTCGATAATTGAATAATTTTATGACGAAAACATCAAAATTCTGCGAACATTTTTTGTTGCTATCGTTACTATGCAAATCTCTAAGATTTAGGTACATCCTAAACTATTTGTATTTGGCCATTACAAAGGATCTCTGTAGAAGCTTGTAGTGCTGCATTTATTGTACCTTATTAATTTTGGATGGTATTTAGCGGTACCAATGTCACAATTTGTACTTATTCATAAATAACTTTATTGAGATGTGTATTCCCACTTCAAGAAAATAAAAAAGCAGAAAATTTGCAATGCGCACTTTTAATTTTATTAGAAAACGTATGCTCTGCTAAATTGTAAATTTAATTGTTTATGGCTTCTCTGACGCAATTATGATGTCCAAAATTTTATTAATTTTTTCAACAAATGAATTGTAGTTTAGCAAAATCTTCATTAATTTTACACTTACTTTCTTAATTTAGAGCATTAAAGTTCAAACTACGACAGTAAGTAATGAAGCCACCAATGTAACAAATAATCCGGCCAATGAAACAAATCAAGCTATCAATGTAACAACTGCAGCACCCAATGTAGTACAACTAACAACTACACAAAATAGGAGTGTAACAACAACAGCCACGAATGGTACAGAACAAAACTTAACAGCAACGGTCTCAACTGCAAATGCTACTGCGGGATGAACAATTTTGTATTTATTGGTGTTGAATTTTATACTTAGAAATTTAGAAATACATAAACTAAACTATTACTAGTAAAATCGTTTTGATTTACGTAATATAAAAATTTCTGAGTTCACATTAGTACTCTTCACTGCTTATGAAACACACCAAGTGAGACACATTTGAAACGTTTTAGAATGCAGTTCACTCAACTGATTGACCTGGACCAGTGGCAAACGGGAACATGCCAAAGCCACGAGTCAAAATCTGCTAACCGTATGAGCCATGGCAAACCCCTATTTTCTTTACCTTCAGTATATTATATGATTTTTACAAATCAACCACACCTTTGATTTGTTAAAAAAATATATGTAATTATTAAATACAATAAGTCTATTCTACACCTCGATTACTGTATTTTGAACCAGATAAATTATGTGCTAATATGTACTAACAGTTGAAAAATCAAATAAAATTATTTTAGTTAAAATATAAACACATGCTAAAAATAATAATTTCATAGCAAGTCATTCGAAAAACTCAACGCTTACATGGTCTTTGCTTTTCTTTAGACGATTTCAACAGTTTAATACTCATCGCCGACATATTTGTATAAATTTATCAAACTATATTGTTATTCCATTTTCGAGTGTCTAGCCTAAATAGCATTTAAATTTAAAGCAATTATAGAACAATACAATTGTTTTAGAATTGACAAGTTTGAATAAACTAGACATATAAATATTAGCAATTTTCTTAATTCCTAAATGTCAAATTTGTAATGCTACAAATTGAAAATAAACAATATTTATTGTAATTAATATGGTTTTGAAGCGATTATATATGCACAACAAAGCCTCAAGGTCTTCAATTTAACACATAGTGCATTATTCCTGAATACTACTGTGTCTATTACTGAAAATTTCACCGCCATTTTACTATAAATGCAACATATATAATTACTAAGATATATTTAATACAATTTTTAGCTTAACAGAAATAATTTTCTTGCGCCTATTTCATAAAAATAGGTTTTTAACTAATGCTGAAGCAAAAAAGTGCTATTGGCCTGAATCGAAAATCAATTTTAGCGTTTACATGGAATTAAATGTATGCAATTCCGATTGTAAATATGACCTTATTCCTTCACGCAATAAGCTGAATTTGGGAAAAAAATTTACAGCTTTTGTAGTTAGGATCGATGAGCTCTTTGCAAGGGCAATCGCCCATTCAAAGCAATCGGTAGTATGTAAAAACTGCTTCATGTGAATCATCAAGCAATTCTAGAATATCACAATCAAATGTGTTAAATATTGTAAGTAAAATACTTTATACCTACTATAATACAAACGTCTAAATATGCATTAATCAGCTGGTTGTAGAGAACAGGTCCTTGGTAATTAAGGTTGTATTTACATTAATATTCACGTTCTATTTGCTCGTGGTATTTACCATGACTGCATAAATATGGCCTAGTAAAGGACTTCACCTTTCTAAATGTTTACATACATATCCTTATGAACATCCTGTTATAACTAAAAACATCAATTTTGCACAATGTTAAGTGCTTTGTAGAAGCATAGACCTTTAAATTATATATAATAGCAATTTTATTAGTTTCACTGAGGTAAAATACTTTAGAATTTCTGTCTAAAAATTGAGTACAACTTGTTCTAAAAAAAAAAGTTGTTCACCAGGAGCAAAAACATGTCCCTTTACGAGGTGCATACAGAATATTTCTTTCGGTGGCTTACAAATAGATCTAAAATTCAAGAAAAAACAATCAGTACCGTTACATGATAAAGTGTAATATCAGTCTATTCTACATAGTCACTATCAATGTCCTTGCACTTTCGCCAGCAATGAACCAGCATTCTGCGATGTCTTCTCAAGTGTTAGAAAGCGTTGATGTTTTTGTTCTTCTTACAAAAGATGCGGAACCCGCTTGGAAAACTTATTTGTCTATTTCAGCTGCTGACCAAGATGTGTACAATGATGCCTACTGAGAAGTTCTTTAAATATCCGATGACCATCCATTTCCAGAAACTGCACCACATTCCCCACCATGTTCTGCCGCTGAGGGATAATCTTCGACGCCTATATGGTCGTCTTCTAAAAGTTGAAATCACTTGCACACAATTGGGTCAGAGTATGCAGCATCACCAAAAACACCCACAGCTCAAGTCTAATTTGCAGTGGTTTCTTTCCCTGTAAGGACTGGAAATTCATGACTGTGTTGGCTCTGTTTTGCAAGCGACTCTATAATGGCAATAACATTCAAACTTTGATTAAATTAATCGCAGTGAACTGATATTACATCAAGTACCACTACAGTTCAGCTAATGTCTACATAATCTATTTAATGACAATATACACAATGATATGACAGCAATGGAACGAAAGGAACTTTCTGAATGCACCTCGCAGACTTTACCATATTAATTTACTAAAACATTCTGAACTTTTCAAATCATTTGTCCACCTCTATTATGTCTAGCTCATTATTTTCTCTCCAAGCTGTTTCAGAAAGCAATTAGATATAAATTAATAGAAAAGAATAACCAGGATAATTGTCAAACAACCAATGTTAATAAACGCTATTATTTTATTATTATTATTATTATTATTGCATCTCACAGCTTCATGCTGGTATCCCACTCAGCTCGGGGAACTCACCAGTTCCCAGGGAGTCTGAGAGCTTTCCTCAGGACTCTAGCTGTTCCTAACAATGCTGCCTTCTGTGCTACTGCTCCTCCCCACTTTGGTACTCCCAACTCCTCCAAGTATCTCTTATGCTTCTTACTCACTGCTCCTAGTGCTCCTACAACTACCGGGACTACTTCAACTTTCTTTAATTTCCACAGCCTTTCTATTTCCTCTGCTAACTCTCTGTACTTGTCTATCTTCTTTTTCTCCTTGCTTTCTACATTCCTGTCCTTTGGTACTGCTATGTCTATTACTGTTCCTAATCTTTTCTCTTTGTCTACCACTACTATGTCTGGCCTCCGTGCTTCTATCACTTTGCTTGTCTGTATGTTGAAATCCCACAGTATCTTAACCTTCTCATTTTCTATGACGCCCTGTGGCTTGTGCTCATACCACTTGTCTCCTGCTTCTAACCCATGCTGCCTGCTCAAACTCCAGTGTACCATTCTTCCCACCTTGTCGTGCCTGAACTTATACTCATTCTGCGGCAACTTCTCACACCTTGCTATCAGATGATCTACTGTCTCACATTCTTTCTTACATAGCCTACACTTATCACTTACTTCTACTCTTCTGTCTATATACTTCTCACACCCTGCTATCAGATGATCTACTGTCTCCGCCTCTTTCTTACACAGCCTACACTTATCACTTACTTCTACTTTTCTGTCTATATGCTTCTTCACCCAGTTCCTTCTTATTGCTTGCTCCTGTGCTGCCATTATTAGTGCTTCTGTTTCTCTCTTCAGTCCTGCCTTCTTTAACCACTTGTTGCTCTCTTCTCTATCACACTTTTCTGTGTTCCTCCAGTATTCTCCATGCATTGCCTTCTGCCTATACCTTGTTTGCCTCTCTGATTCCATCCTACTCTGGTATATCTTCTTTCCTTCACTCTCAGTTCTTATCTTCTTCAACTCCTTAGTGACCTCTAGTAGGGACCCCTCAGGTTGCTCTTCTACATATTCCTTTAGCCCTAGTGCTTCTGCTTCTACAGTCTCCTCCACACTTAGCAGCCCTTTACCTCCCTTATGCCTTGTCATGTACAGCCTATCTACATCTCCATTGAGGTTGAATGCTCTCTCTGCTGCTAGTATCTTCCTTGTCTCCCTGTCTAATTCCCTCAGTTCATTCTTATTCCACCTAACTATTCCTGCCGAATATCTCAACACTGGTATCGCCCACGTATTAATTGCCTTTATGCTGTTCTGCCCATTCAATGCTGACTTCTGTAGTACCTTCCTTACTCTCCTCTTGTATTATTTTCTTAACCTCGTCCTCATTTCCTCATGATCTGTTCTATCTTTCTCTATCCCTCCTAAGTACTTGTACCCCTTCTTGACTTCCTCAATCTTATCCCCACTGCTTGTCCTCAAACCCTCCCCATCCACACACTTGCCTCTAGTCATTGTCCCTCTGCACACTTTCCTAATCCAAATTCCAACCCAGAATCTCTGCTTGCCTTCTCCAATGTCTCCACTTGCTTCTGCAACATCTTCCTTGAACTAGCGTACATCTTCAGGTCGTCCATGTACCACAGGTGACTCACTGCTCTACCATTCTTCTCCATCTTATACCCTATGCCTGTCTCCTTTAACTTTTCTGTGATAGGTATTAAGCTAACTACAAACAGTAGTGGCGCTAAGCTGTCTCCCTGGAATATACCCCGTCTAAACCTCAACCTATGCCCATCTATCTCAGTCTGCCACTTTCCCATCTCTCTCTCTAGAAACTCAACCCATTTCTGCGAAACTCCATTAGCCTCTAACGTCTTCAATACCCACTTATGTGATATGCTGTCATATGCCTTCCTGTAGTCTATCCATGCCATTGCCAAGTTTGTCTTCCTTCTTCTACAATTCTCCACCACTGCCTGGTCTATCAACAACTGATCTTTGCATCCTCTCGTCTTTGTCCTACATCCCTTCTGCTCCTCTGGTATCAACCTATTCTGTTCTAAGTAACATGCCAGCCTACTTGAAATCACTGAAGTTAGCAATTTCCACATTGTTGGCAGACATGTTATTGGTCTGAAGTTGCTTGCCTCACTTCCTTTCTTTGGGTCCTTCTGTATCAGAAATGTCCTCCCCACTACCATCCACTCTGGACACCCACTCACCACACACTCCTCCAATGCTGCTGCTAGTCTCTCATGAACACTTGTGAACTTCTTCAGCCAATACCCATGTACCTCATCTCTGCCTGGCGCCTTCCAGTTCTTCATCTTCTTTAGAGCCTCCTTCAGCCTTACAGTTGTGATTACTTCTTTTTCTTGCCTGGCTTCTTTCTGTATCTGTACATTCTCTATCTCTGGTCCCGCACTTCCCCATATATTCTCCCAGAACCTTACTGCATCTTCGCCTGCTCTAGCTGTAGCCTTTTCTCCTGCATCTAGTTCTTTGTAGAATCTTCCTTCTTGTGTCTCAAACTTCATATTGTCTCTTGCCTGCTTTGCCCTTGCCCTATACTTTCTCAGTTTCTCAGCTTCTGCAACTAATCTCTGCTTAAGCTCTTCTCTTGCAGTTTCTATAGTCTTCCCCTTACCTACCCTGCACCTGTCCTGCACTGCCTTACTTGTCCGGATCTTCCCTATTTGCTGCCTAATCTTTGCCACCTTATTCTCAATTCTTCTTTCCCATGCTGGCTTTCTGTCTCCCTTATCTTCTTGCCACCTCTTCTTCTTTATTTCCACGCCTACATTCTTCAGCACCTCACATGCCCCTGCATACACTAAGCTATTTACTTCTGTAACACTCCTAGCATCTATCCTCTCCAACACTTTATTGACTTTTGCTGTCTCTACTGCTAGCTTACTTCTCTTAACTCTTCTTGGGATTGGCAACCTAGCTCTCTCACCTATTTCTTCCTTCATCTTTTCCTTGATTGCTGCTTCAGTTTCTGCATCTGCTACTTCTGCCACTTCTGTCTCAACATCTATCACTTCATCTTCCCTTTGCTTAACTTGTTCAATTCTCTTTTTCCCCTTACTCTCATTATTATTATTATTATTATTATTATTATTATTATTATTATACGCCATTTTCTTTATGATGTTGCCTCGTCTTTAAAATTCAATTTATTATCAATTACTACTCCCAAATATTTCATTTTTGGTGATTCCTGAATGACGTTGTTTTATATCTTAATACTTTATAATGTTGATTCATTTCTTCTATTCTTAATTACCATAAATATAGTTTTTTCAATAATAACAATTTGTTATTAAAGAGTGATTGCAATTTTTTGACATTTTCTTGTAAAGTTAAAATACCATTACAAAACATGAGAGTATTATCTGAAAATTGTACATGATTACTATTAATGTACTGATCCATATCATTTACATATAATTTAAATAGTAATAGAATCAGTACTGATCCTTTTGGTACTCCATGGTTTAGTTCTAATGAGTTTGATAGTTCATCTTTGAGTTTCACATACTGGTATCTATTACTTAAATAAGTATTTAATATTTCTATTAATGAATCACTAAAATTATAAATCTGCTTTAACTTTTCCAATAAAATAGAATGGTTTATTGAATTAAATGCGTTTGAAATATCTAATGATGCTATATATATTTTTTCATTCCTATCTAATTTTGATCTCCAGTCTTCAACAGCATAAAGTAAAGCATCATTTGTAGAGGTATCTTTTTGAAATCAAAACTGATGTTTTGATACAAATTCATTTTGTTCCACATATAGGTTAATTTGGTTGCATAATAATTATTCAAATAGTTTATTAATTACTGTTAATATTGAAATTGGTCAGTAATTTTCTGCAAGATCTTTCCTTTCTTTCGTATATGTTGGTTTAACTTTCTCAATTTTTAAGTACTCAGGATAAGTAGATTTTGCAAAGCTTTGATTAAATAATTGACACAGAGGTCCCAATAAAATATCTAAGGCATCTTTCAACAACCAGGGAGGAAATTCACAATGACCTTTCGATTTGTTCCAATGAATTTTACTTGTTTCTTTGTAAAATTCTACTAAGGTAATAAATTTTGTTTTATAGGGATCATCATTTTTTCTAATATTGCGATGCTTATGATAGAAATGTTTAAACTTTGTATATGGTTGTCAATAATTCCTAGTTTCAAAAATCTTTCATTTAACACTAGAACTCCGAAAATGTAATACACCCTTTAATTCCTAATCAGGTCATAAATGACCGGTATTTGTGTAGCATTTATTACAGTGAGATTTATACTGGCATTCAGGTTCATACTTAATAAACACTGCTACTGCTATCTGATGCAATATCCCACATAATTTGATTAAGAGCCCGCTTTGCTGCTTCTCTTGCCATTAATTTTTAACTAAAACGATCAAAACTGTTAAATACATGCTCAATATAAAGTATATTACTGCATAAATATAACTACACAAACGCATGCATGAAATGTTTAGTCTGGGTCACAAATGACCGGTTTTCGGAGTTTAAGGGGTATTAATGATTTTTAATATCTAAGTCTGTCTTCTTTCCGAAAATGTCATCAATTCGTACTTTACAGCAGAATTAGTGAATATAATGTACACTTGTAAAAATCTTTACATTTAGGGAAGTAGTTGTTTAACAATTGCATCAAAAACGGTAAAAAATGACCGGTTCGGAGTTCTAGTGTTAAAATATTACTGATTTCTTTGTAATTTTTAATACATTCACCATTATCATTTACTACATAAGGAATTTAGCTAATAATTATAGGCCGTTCTCAATTAGTTCGCCAATAAGTAAAATTTTCGAACAACTCTGACATGTTCAAATTAGTGACCACCTTTCAAAAGACCAATTAATGTTAAAACACAATTTGGTTTCGGCAAGAATTTTTTAACTGATGATGCACTTTTGTATGCTACCGAAAATTGGCGATCATCTCTTGACTCTGACCAATTTGTTGCAGTGGCCTGTCTGTATCTTTCAAAAGCTTTCTACTCTATTAATCATGATATCTTATATATGAAATTAGAAAAGCTAGGATTTTCTGAAAGTAGCGTTAAATTAATATCTAGTTATCTAACCAACTGCATTTAGTGCGTCAAATTAAATAATACTTTCTCTAATTGTCTATCTATAAAAAACAGAGTACCACAAGGTACCAGTCTTGGACGGCCACTTTTTAATGTATATGTAAACGACATGCAGCAACATACGAATGATCAATTGATTCAATACGCCGATGATACATGCATTTTTAGTGGAAATGCCTCCTTAAATCAAGTAATAAATGACGTGGAAGAAAATTTGGAAAAATTGAGTAAATAATTTAACATGCACAAATTTCACTGTGAAAAATTGAATTTTTGGTTTTTGAATCCTCAGGGAAAAAGTGTATTACTATAAAATTTTTCACTTACTTTTAATAACGCCTCAATCTCCCCAAAGGAATCTTTTAAATATCTTGGCATAACTATTGACTCAAAATTAACATACAAGATGCAAGTAAAAGAAATTTCAATAGACATATTTGTTTCTCAGATCTTGCATTTGAACTGACATGAATCTATTTAATATCTCCAAGCAATGATTATATTTGATATCATTCTACTATTAAAATTTGTCAAAGATTTATTCATTTTTTATTAATATTTTATCAAAGTTTTATAGAAAGTCTATTAAATTACTATGCAAAAATGCATAAATAATTATTTTTTAATAAAAATTTCAATTTTTAAACAACATGGGCTGGCATCAATTTAGTCATTGAAGTCATCTTGTAGTTCATTCTTCTACCATAGTTAGATTTTAGATTTCCTAAACTTAACAAAATCCTTTGTCAAAATATTCAGATTTAAATGCTATTTTTTATAATACTATCAAAACTCTATTAGTTTTTTTGTTAATCAAGCTTTTTTCAATATCAACCCCCCCCCTACAAAAAACTTTTGCAAATATGTAAATTTTAATCTGATTCAAATTATTAAATTCAATATCAATATTTAATAAAATTTGATCCATTATTTTTGTTAAATTTGATCACATTTACAAGTTTGAACCCTTAAAAATTTGACTCCCTCTGTCCAAAAATAACTGCTACATTTGATTTCAAGCTTTATAACTTTGAAGAAAATTATGAGATTTTCATTCTAATGTTTGCAATATAATCTTGGGGAACATTGATTTCAGAAAATTTAAAATTGCTTTGAAAATTGATTTTGTTAAAAAGAGCTTATAAGGATTTTAATTCACTGAAAAACGAGGATTATTGAACTTTAATCTGCTGTGCGTTCTTGCATCAGGTATTGGAACATTTTTTGACCTGTGAAAAAAAAATATAAAAAGTGAGGATGTGTGGTACAATTATTTCCCCTGAATTCCTTATCCTCTTGCCACCAGAATTTGAGAGACATCATTTGGGTTTATCAGTAATCAGAAAAATCATCACAATAAATTGTTGCAAAAAATGAACTCTGCATGAATATTGAGCGTATAAATTCGAGCAAAATGATGGTAAAACAAAAAGAATTTATCTGGTTGGTTTATTAACATCAGCTTAAAACAACTGAATTTAAGAAACAATATAAAAAATATTCTTGTGAACAATGTGTGTGGAGATTTGTTAACTTTTTTACAATGCATGATAATTTATAAAGGAAGACGCAAAAATTCCCAAGTAAACAAAAATGCTGCTCAATTTTTATGGAGATTGTGTGATAATTTATTCAAAAGCATAAATCATGTTATATTTCAATAAACAATGATCATGCTAACTTTGTTTAATTATTTTAAATATTGGATTAAGTAGATTGTACCATCAGCTGAAATAGTCTATTTATTTGTTAAAGAATTTTGTACAAAAAACAACATGTTCTAGTTTCCATGGCAATTTTATAATCGCAAAACAACACGTCTTAAATTAGTACATTGAGCAAAGATTTATGTAAAAACAAAAGGAAATTCGGGAAAAATATTCAGTAAATAATTAATAAAATATTATTGCATTTTTAAAATTCTTTGTTTTTATTTAATGAGTCATATGTATTGAATTTGAAAATAGTCATGTTTTGATTTTTTATTTTTACATTATCAGTGATGTTGTTTGTTTTAGAAAAGCTATTTCTCTTGTATCACATTAGAGATGGACTAGAATCATGATTATCTTGGTGAAATATAATGGAGGCTCTGTCAATATCTATCCATGTTTATGCTCAGATGTGAAAATGGTTCCTTGATTCCACACTGTTTCTTCAAATAGGTATGCTTATTGTTGAATTTTAGTGAATATACATTTTAAAATTGGGTCTTTATTCAACACTTGGTAATGTGTAGCAATGTTTGGGTGAATTTATTCACTGAGCACTTATCAAGTTTTCTATTTACAATCAATAAGTGCTAACAAAGCCTCTTTAAATGCTTAGATTTCAAATACATCTTCACGTGCAAACATTGGTATGCATTCAATCCTCGAATTTTGCTTTCATCATGTTTGTACTAGTTTGTAATACTTATTAAAAAATCTTACTTTTACACATTATTCAATCTAGCAGTAGATGTTTGCATGGTATTAGTAGCTGAATGTGCATAAATTTTCAATTCATGGTAGAGTTTACCCATGGTTAGGCTTTTTTTTATAGACAATGTTTTTCAAAATATTAACCTATAAATTGTTAGTTTGTAATTTTCTCAAGATTCTTATCAATCTATCTTTTAAATACCATGAGCTCATATTTACTATATACAGGCATTTGTACATATTGAAGATGGTCTCAAAATGGAATTATGATTAATTTGACAAGCAGAATTCATATCTAAGAACAGGGAAATTGGGTGTGTGTAGTAGTATACCTATTAGAAAAAAAATGGTGAATCATGTGGAAAAGCATATTCTCATTTCTATGGCAATTATAGAATACAGTGGAAAGATTTCAAATATTAGACAGTAAATAATTACTCCATTAGAGACATTGCATTTTGGACTGGTGACTTCAAATGCATTTACACACAAATAAAGGGGTATGTTACATACTTTTTCCACCCTTTTCACTGGCTATATACATTGATGTATTTTTGTCATTCCATCAGATATGTTTTTTTGCTTTATATGAAATTGTATGTGTCATTGGTTTATGAAGTATTTTTTAATAACATGTGTCAAAATTTACATAATGAATTATTAACTCTTTCACTACTGGGGGTTTTTTACTACTGGACAAGGCTACTTGACTGACCTACTTTTGAAATCTGACTTACAATTTTTAAACAAACTTTTATATTTGCTAGAGTTAATACATTATTTTAAGTCAAATGAATGCAACTTTGTTATGTCGTGAAACACGGCACCCGGTCCAAAATGAACGCACGGCTTGGCGTGAAACACGGCGCACAGTAGCGAAAGAGTTAACTGTCTTAGAACTCAAATTCTTTGTAAAATGTTTTGCTTTTGATTAATACAAAATATTTATCATATAACTTGTTTCATGCATTTACAATTTTTTAACTAGCAGCTGACTGAAACTATGAATTATGTGTTGATTTTCATTTTGTCAGGAAATATATTATTGCATTATACTTGTTTTACAAAATTTCTTAGTGGTTTCTACCTCTCAATTTTTTTGTTAATGATTAATACAAAATATTTATCATGTAGATTTATGCCCCTCTACTATCTAACCATGTAGTTGATGATTTCATATCAGTGCACATGAACTCTATGTTTTCACAATAGCATTTGTGACAATTAATTTTAGCAGACTGCTATGGAATCAATGAAATGGTTTTGCCTCAATAATATTAGTGTGGTTAGCCTGAACCAATTGATACTTTGCATGGTATAAAGAATTTATTCAATTTCTAAATAATCAACTCACTAGGTCAAAGAAAATAATTTGTGTTTCTTCATTTGTTTTTATCATGTGCTCTACAATCACACTTTTTTATTTTGCTTTCTTGAGTGTTTTATTACCCAGATTAATAAAAAAGAAATTATTCTAATTATGTATTTGATTATTTTATGCAAGTATGCACAACCCTCTGTGTTTTTTACAATTATTGTATAAAATGAATCAGTTAATTTATGCAGATGGAAATAAAAGGAGATGCATTCTCCTTGAGAATTGTTGAGAGTAATGTTTTTGACATGTGGGATTACCATTTTCAAAGCATAAAAGACTGGAGTAAATTGTTGACTAATCATCTTGACACACCAGAGCTTGGAAGTGGTAATGGTTTTTGGAGTAGGAAATTTGAGTGCATTTTCATTTAAATGTTAAAAGATCACATTTGTGACTAATCAACTCTCTGGCTCAAAGCTACTTAAACAGCAAAGCAAACTGTGCTAATGATTTCAAATGCATCTCCACAAAGAATAATGGGTACATCATATACTTTTTCCATATTTTATTTTATGTATACATTTTTGTATTAACTCTCTTTCCATCATCCACATTTTTGGTTAAAATGAATTTATATGTAGTATTGCTTTATGCATATATTTAAATTTGTGTATTCTCTCTTTCCATCATACATGTCTTTGGTTTAAATGGTGTTATGCATTATTGGTTTATTCACCTATATTTGTTAATGTATTATTTCTCTCCATCTTACGCATTTTTGCTTTAAAGCAAATTTATATGCATTATTGTTTATTGAGTATTTTGTTTTAATTGCATTTGTTTAATTTCTTTAACTTGCAATTAACTGAAGGCAATTATTTATATGTAATCATTTTTAACTGTCAACTAAATTAGGCATATTGAATTTTCTTTAGCTGTTTCTAGAACTCAAGTTCTTTGTAAGCATTTTGCTTTTGATTAATATTTATCATGTAGCTTGTTGTGTGCATTTACAAGTGCATATGTTTAGAAAAAAGGCAGAGCACAGCATGGAATTGTGACTAATTGGCAATACAAAACAATGGAATAGTGGAAAGCCATGTAATGCACACAGACATGTAAAACCACATAAATCAAAATAAAGCTGCCAAAGGTGTGTAATTTGACAAAAGATGTAACAATCTGCAAGTTTGTATGCTCCCCTAAAATGTTAATATACCACAAGAAATGTGGAAAGGAAGATCATCATGTAAAAATTGACAAAAGATGTAATAGTCTACAACATATAAATCATGAAAAAACCATATAGGCCAAAAACAAATGCAGAGATAAGATCATCATGTAAAACTAATATAGTAATATTGTATGTTGAAAAGCATGTGTATGTATAAATCATATTTATAAAATTGCATGCATAATTTTTATGAATTGAAATTGCATCTTTATGCAGAAAACCATGTTTACATTTTTTCAAAAACTATTTTGATTTTAACATGTAAGTCTATATTCATGCATCTGTAATGCTTTTATGTATAACCCATGTTTAATTTTTCCAATTACTAGTTTGCTTTTATCATGTATTACACCTGTAATTTCAAGTTTAACAAAAATTTTCTCATTTATGTATTTGGATATTAGCAAAACAAATTAACCAAATGGAATTTTTACAATGGAAAAATAGCAATGTATTTGACAAACAAAATGTAACCCTATGCATCTAATGTATTGATTGTAAGAAATGAAATAAACTTTGTACATAGAAACAGTTAAGCAATTGAAATGCATGGAAAATTTTTTATGGGTACATGAGTCAGCAAATAATGATGGGTGTTCATGAAACACTGTGAGATGATGTATTTTGAAAAATAATATATACCTTTTACATGTAATGTTAGATTCCTGAAAATGAATTAAACATTGTACATATAACCTTGTGTAATGTGTGATAATACATTTAATACAATTTATACACAATTGTTAGAAAAATTGTTGTTTTTTACCTTTTGCATATTTGCTTTGATCAATATTAATGTGCTTAGAAACATGCTCTAATGCAAATAACACATCATTTTTTCAATTTTTTTTCATTTCAAGTATTTGGGTTTTGGATCTATGCATTATTTTCCTTGAAGCATGGTGTTGCATGTTTAAACATTGTTACAACAAACATGACTTAAGTGAAACATTCCTTCAAAAATATTAGTTTGCCTAAATCTTAAAAAACAAAAATAAAAACTTCATCAAAAAAATTAATTTGCTCAATTTAATTTTGTCAAAATATTTTGACAATAGTAAAATTAGGATTTTATGTTGTTGTTCTAATCAAATACTTTAGATTAGAAATACTAGAATTTCATTTTCATCACAATTGGCTTAAAAGTTTATGTTTTGCTAAATAGTTATAAAAGCAATTATTAATATCTGTTATTTGATTTAATTGGTTAATTCAATTATTTGCTTGTTTATTGAATTACCTTGCAATTAGCTGGTATTATTGTTGTTTAGATGCACTCAAGCTCTTCTTGAACAACATGAATTGGAGTCTGAATCCTATCCACAGCAATTGCAACTTCACATATCATACATTATACTTTCCAGGAAACCAGTTTTCACTGATTCTGCTCTGCAGTCATCTAGAATTGTACATAATCATTTTTAGTGAACACACTCTCAAAGTTTATAAAATATTTATAAATAATGATTCCAACTTGGCTATTTGCTAATTTGTATTTACTGTTTTAACATTTTAATTTTTAGTTTATGTTGATATGGCTTGAGTCTTGTATAAAAATGGAACCTTCAACCATTTGTTAATGTCAGTACAATTATTCATTAAAATTCATAACTTATATAACAAATTCTCCAACATGTACACATGTAAATTCTAAAATTATTCATAGATTGATTATATGATGTGCAAGTAACTGCACTCTGTAACCAGGTCCACCTCCTCTGATTATACGTGAATTAATTATGGGTTTATGACTCATCAATTAGCACCTGTTAATCAATTCTTAACAAATGTGACACCTGTTTGATGAAATTGCCAAGCAATTTTGTGACTACCCAACTCCCTGACTCAAAACTACTTAAACAGCAAAGTGAACTGTGCTAATGACTTCAAAATGCATCTCCACAAAGAATAATGGGTATGTCACATAATTTTTGCTTTTAAATGAATTTGTGTTTTTACTTTATTTGCTTATATACTTTGATGTAATATTTTACTTTTCACCAAACATGTTTTTAATTTTAAACAAATTTATGTATTATTGATTTATTCACTTTTACATGTTGATGTAATATTTCACTTTTCACCAAACATGTTTTTGCTTTTAAATAAGTTTATATGTGCTATTGTTTTATTGAGTATTTTGTTTAATTGCATTTTGTTTAATTTCTTTAATTTGCAATTGACTGAATGGAATTATTTATACATAATAATTTTTAACTAACAAGCAAATTACCAATGTTGAATTATTAGAACCTGAAAAATCATGTGCAAAACCAACAAAAGATGTAACAGTCTACAAAGTGTGCAGTCATGAAAAATCCATATACACCAAGAAGAAATTCAGAGAGAACAAGTTCATTCGTGTAAAACTAATATATATATATATATATATATATATATAATATTGTATATTGAAATGCATGTGTGTATAAATTATATTAATAACATTGCATGCATAATTTTTAGGAAGTGAAATTACGTCTTTATGCATAAAACCATGTTTTGATTTAATGTGTAAGTCTATATTTCATACATCTGTGATGCTAAGTTGCTTTTATGCATAACCAATGTTTACTTCTGAAAATTTGAAAACGCAATGTATCCTTTTGTATGTAATGTTTTAGAATTCCCTTTTGTATTTGAATATTATCAAATGAATTAAACACATGGAAATTTTTACAAATGAAAAAATTATATGTAGTCTTTTACAGGTAATGTTAGATTTCCCAAAAGTATGTTAAACATTGTACATTGACCCTGTAAACAGTCGAAATACATAGGAAATTAATCATTAGTCATCAAAATGTAGTGTGATAGTATATAGTTGGAATAAAACATGTAAACTTAATAATGTATGGCATCAAAACTCTGTCAAACATTTCTTTTCATCAATTATATCCCTTTGCCCCAATCCTAGCAATCAAAAATAAAAAGTTAATTTTCGTCACTAAATGGCGTCCAATAGAATCACTTCATTTCCACATGGCAAATAGCCATAGGTAGGGTTTCCCATTGGTATGGGGTCTCCCCATCACCTTACTACTTCTGTTCGTGTAGCAGTATATAGTTCTGCATAAGATATTGATATGCCACTCAAATATCAATCTGACATGTTGCAAATGTAGCAGACAATACTTAATATACCATCCATTTCTTCATTTTTCAAGTAATATGTTATGTTCTAATAAAGATATTTAAAATTTGAAAACATCCCAGGATAGAGATTGGATCCTCTTTCTTCTTCGACTTGAATTTGTGACGTAGTGTGACTAACTATGACTGGGCTCACATTGTTTTTCTCAAAAGACCAAAATATTTTAAGGTAGTTGTTGTTTCCAGGGGCATTAAGCCAACTCATTATCTGAACATTAGGAATGCAAAGAGTTTGAATGTTTTTGGAAAAATGGGATTTTTCATAGAAAAAATTCATATTTCTATGTACTTCAGCACAATAATAATTTTTAGCTTAAAACATATTTGCATGTGCGGCGAACAAACTTATAGTTGTGTCCACATCAAGGTTTTCAATATTTATTAACAGGCTTTCAAAAAATTTTAAAAAAATGTGTTTTACATTAGAGAAACGCCAGGACTAGAAGCAATGGGTTTAAGCAATTAAAATCAATGTTGAAAACATGAGGTGACATTTCAGCATGTCCCTGTGCGTGCGCCACTGTTTAGGGTGAATAGTTACATGTAATTTGAATTAATACGCTTGATCATCTTCCTTCAATGTCGCAGTAGTAATTAAAACTGAGGGCTCTTAGAATTGCGGAATTGCGCGGAAGGAGTGATAAAGTGAAAAAGGAGCCGAATAGATATATTCCATTTGCTGTGTAAAATCTAAAGTTTTCATTAATTTCGACTGGATTATGCATTATCCTATCTTAAATCTATATTGCCTGTCAAATAAATCCGGTCAAAACCTGTTTTACAATTGAATAAAATAGTGGTTGCTGTTTCCATTTGCATTAAACCCACTAATTATCTGAACATCAGGGAGAATGAGACTGAATATTTTTTAAAAAATTTGATTTCTTATTGAAAAACAATTAATCTTTTTATATACTTCAGACACAGGAATAATTTTTAAATTGTTTAAAATGTGGACAAAGCGTTTTAATACTTTAAAGTTAATTATTTAAAACTCTACAGTGAATTTATGAGCACCCTGTATAATTTTGAATGATATTCAAAATGTGAACAATTTTAAATAATACTGTACGATGTCTTAAAACAATCTTTTCAGCTTGATTTTTTCAATGTATTATTAACAATTTGAAAACACCAATGTATATTGTATATAGTTGATTTAGAGCAGATTCACTAAATTAGTATTTAGAACGGAATACGGTCGTGTCTGCAACTAGTTCTTGCGTAGAATGGCTAAGATTTTTGCATGGTTAATCACATTAAAATGTAGATAAAAACAAACCGAATGTGAATTTTTTGTGGTACAAAAGTGTTCAAAAAAACACGTTGTCAGATTTCTGTTAACAATTTGTTGACACCACATTATTACATATGTATTACACCAGAACTTTTCAAAAAATTGAATTTATGAAAAATGTGTTCTTGGAAGAAACAGGAAATTTTTTAATTACACATACACTATGTCTACTATTGCTAATATTTTATCATTGAAAACTTACGGGGAATCTAACAAACCCTTTCTTTGTTATTGTAGGTACAATATTCAAATGAAAATGCAGTGACCCAAAACAATACTAGTATTCAAAAACAGAATATACAGCTATATAGAACAGCCTCTGCATAACATTGATGTACAAAAAATAGTAAGCAAGGATTCATATTGAGAACTCTGATAAAAAACTTGACAAGTTTCTTTGCAATGTCGAACACTGTGATGTGATTGATGAACTCTTGGTGATATTAGCATCAGTATTTTTCAAATAATTTTTTCGATTTCTGTTTTTGGAAACTATTTTCAATAAGGCTCTCAGCAAGCCAAAAAATATTCTTCTAATTTTGGCTTTGCTGCTTATATCCGTTTTTGTTGATAATAATATGTTCATTAATACATGAATAACATGCTGCCATTCATAGGTTTCCTATTAGCTTTCAATCATTTGGGAGCCTAATAATACTTTTACTTGATTTTTATAAATGAGCCCGGCAACTTTCAAAAACACATTGTGTCCTTATGATTTATAAACTTATCATTCTTGTGATAAATCTTTTAACTGATATAAAGCTATAAAGCAAAATTCAAATTGCTATATATATATATATATATATATATATATATATATATATATATATATATATATATTTTATTAAAACTCATATCTTTGTTAGGTTAGATTTTCGAAAAACTGATTGTAATATTGGAACTAGTATAGTGAAGGAAATAAGAATAGATATATTAGAATTTATA
Source organism: Hofstenia miamia (assembly GCA_900660155.1). NCBI lineage: Eukaryota > Metazoa > Xenacoelomorpha > Acoela > Hofsteniidae > Hofstenia > Hofstenia miamia. The sequence continues at coordinate 13,977 of CABFPE010001378.1, read as the reverse complement.
AATTGACAAATCTAACAAAATATAACTCGTTGGCCAGATATATTTTTGAATCACTTTAACGTAAACAGATGTACTTCGTCTACTAATTCAATTACAGAAAATTTTAGCAAGAATGATTAAAAGAATTTTTCACAAGTTTAAAGCTGCATAATTTTATTGCAAAGTGTGATGTCTGCGTGGCCAAATCTAGTTAAATTGAAATCAGGTTCTCTAATAACTGATAATATCAAACGCTGTTAATATCAAGAGCAAGGTAGGATAGATTAATAAAATATTTATATGAAACAGATTAAATCTACGATGGATTTTCTATATCGATAATGATGCATAATTTCTCAAATTCCAGTAAACACAACGTCGTCTTTGATAAATTGAAACATTTCATTGTGAATACATTTTAACTAAAACACCCCATTTTTTCTAAAATGTATCTTAAATTGAAGCATGCTAAGTTTAAATTTTTCATTTAAATTTACAGTTATTCAAACTGGGCATGTTATGAAACACATTGAATTTGATATACATAAAGCTTAAAGGAAAGCCCACTGGGTGCATCCGGATGTTTTATACTAAAGCGAAATAGTGGTCTTACATTAGATCCTATTGCAAAAAAAAATGCTTTGAAACGCTTTTTTTTCATGTAGCTTTTTTAGTTTACTTTCAATAAATATTAAATTTTCTTTATATGTGGGTCAATAAGCCTTGAAACTAAGCCCAACATCATTTACAGGGAGCGTTACTTGGGAAAATATTGAAACACAACATACTATTTTAACGTAACGAAATTACACTGCATTGTTTTTTCCATTGCTGTTCATATAATGGGAGAGTTTTGTTAATTAAAATTTTGTAGATTAAGTGCCAGTGAAGGTAAATACTGATGGTTGATTTATTGATGACACATGCCTTAACAACTCATTCTATATGAAAAATATGAGAAGTTACGACTTCTGAAATATGAAATTTAATCCCAATAAATCCGAACAAGATTTTTTGTTTCAAACTCAGCTCTTGTATATAGTAGCCTAAATAATAGAATGTTTATGATGTTTATATATTTAAGTTATCATTGGCACACCAATAATGCCATCGGTATATTTAAACGGAACTGCACGTTATATAGATGAAGAAATAAATAAATTAAACTTTCATTTAGGCAATTTAAGTAATTAACTTCAACTTATTAAATTATGTAACAAAGTGCGTAGGTGCCTTCAATGCTAATTGAATAGTTTCACTTGGCTTAAATTTGCTCTAAGTTTACTTCATATATCGTCACCCCAATAAAATAATTGCCTAAGTCATTTTTTTCAGATATTGGGATTTTTTGCTAAGTCACTCAGACTGTTCTTTCAAAACATTGTACAAATATAAATACAACATCATTGGGAGCATTCAGTACAAAATATCTTTTGCAGACAGTACTGAGTGGCAGCCACTTCCCCAACGCATCCAGCTAACACCAGTTGGAAAATGGGTTGCTTTGTTTTCACCAAGGCTTCCAATCCATGAAGTCCATTATTCCATCAGATTATCATCACTTTTTTGATGCATTGCCTCATTTGTAAAGAAGGGTTATAGTAATCAATGTGAAATAGTTGTATTTTTATGTATAGTATACCTCAAGTATTAAGCCTTAAGCTAGCTTACTGTACATTGCTACTTGTTGTATTCATTATATTTTTTCTAACTGTATAGTCATTGTACTATGTTTTGTTTGCGAATTGCCTAAGTCACAAGAACGGTTTGCTCAATTGCCTATGTCAACATGAAATTTGCCTATGTCCCCCAAAAAACATTTGAATAATGCCTAAGTAAAAAATCACACCCTCAAAACATTTTTTACTACTTTAATGATAACAAATATATAACAAATATACTTTTTTAAACTAGCAACTTTAACTTTGGCTCATCCGTTAATAAACATTGCTGATTTGTTTAAAAAACATGTTTTTTCTCAAAACCTAAAATGGACTTAGGCAATTATTTTATTAGGGTGACGATATAATCGGTTGAAAGAGGTCATTACCCAGCCGACATTTAAGTCGCTGGTGTACTTATTTCAACAACAGGTTTGTGAGAGGCTGATCAACCTAAGGTTTTTTCTCCGAACACACTTGAACTGCTCGACGTCACATCGGTGCTGGGATCTTTTCGAAACCTCAATAGACAATTTGAAAGTTTTTGGCCCTGGGAATTCCTTTAAAAAATATTTTTCAAGTAATTTTATAATTATAAGAACAACATTTAGTTGAAGCATATTTAACCACAGAATTGTTTGTATGTATAAAGTCACTCAAGGTAGATTAGAGTAAAGTTCTTTAAAATAGATATTTCATTTTAATCACCATGACATCAAGATTAAACTTAACAAAAACCTGAACTAGGGAACTATTTCAACTATGTCATTATCAGTTATAGTCGAATGAACTTTAATTTAAATAATGCTGAAAGCTCCATTAAGCCATTAAACAATTTTTTTAATGACCAAAATTACATCATTTTGTTTTATAATCTAATTGCGTCAAAGTTGAAAATGCATTGAAATATTGATAATAAAGTATTAAACTATAATACTTCTTGTTGAGATTTGCAGCAATATTAAAGAAATAATATTCACAATGAGTACATTTTTACATCATTGAAAGTTTAACCAACATATTCTATGATAACACTATGATATCAATGAAGTATATGCATGTATATATACATGCAGGGTGGCAATTATTCTCAGGTATAAACCTGAACTTTATTCCTATTGCCAGAATTTTGAATTGGGAAAGGTGGACAAATCCAGTTTATTAGACAGGTTAACTTCGTAATTCATGAAATTTCAATATCCAAATGACCAATTTTAGTAGGAACACGCTCCGATTGGGGGAGGTTGGAGTACGACCCGGTCCCACCTGGTCATGCCCAACTTGCAAGATTTTCAAATCGAAGGCATCACCGACATCTGAATAGCCTTCGCCCGACCATCTAGCCCAGGAAAATTGCAACCAAAGTATAGAAAGAACTCAACATTCTTCATCATAACAAATAACTTTAGAGGACACATATACTGCTTTAACATTTTAGCATCTATTAAACGTTATTCAGAATGAATATCTTCACAGAATTAGGAAAAATTCCTTGTATATTTATATTTACATGCGTCCATTTTATTGGCTGCGTTAAAAATGCTTATAACTATTACCAAATAAATTCATTTATCCCAAAAAATAAATTTACTAAATCCTCCTCTGTCAAATTTTGAAAAGAAATATCCGCAGTCATTTTCCTAAATACTTTGTAGTGATTCATGATTCTCCAACCATTATATATATATATATACATAGAAATGTATCTTGAAATATATATATATATATATCAATATGCAATTAGGAAATCCCTCTCAGATTTATGATTCGTTTTGAACTTTGACTAATTGTCTCTCTTAATAGACATATCTGACATTAACAGCTAATTACAATGTGATGCGTTGCACTTATAAAAGAAACCGATAGAAAGGCATCTCAACTAATGAAGACGACAATTTCTCTTTATTCATAGCTTTATTCAAATGAAAAACCAGTTATATCTAGAGAATGAAAGGTCATAAGTTGAAAAATTTGGCTAACATGTGAAATTAAATAGCATTGAAATATAGTTTTTTAAGTACCATTTGGCCAAAAATTTTTAGCACAATTTTTTAATTGAAAGGAAAAAATTGGCTTAGAATTTTCTTATCTATCTTTAATAATATATTTGTAAATGTGTTCATCTTACTAATTATTAATGTCATAACATAAGTAACAATTTCTTAATAACACTTATAAAAAAAACTAACTGCTTACATTTTTGATACGAAAATATGATGCATTGGAATTTAGGAGAGAGTTTTATGGAATAAACTAGCACTGCAAATAAATTTTGAAATTGCTCATTCTTTTGTCTGATCTAAATTAGAAAATATTATTAAACCTTTGCATTTTCATGCAATTGTATTCCGAAACCAAACTTTGAAATATTATAATTTTTTTATTAAAAAAGAAAAAGCTAGAAACCAAAAGACCCGACACAAAATTTAGAATACATTTGAAATTCCAACTTTAATTGAACCCGCAATTTAATGATATTGCTAATCTTCTCTTCATAAATTTTACTAAATATAAAAATGTATGGTCTTTATAAATTGCAGTCTCGTAATCTGAATATATTATAAAGCATTCTGATTTAGTGGTGTTTTGACAATTGATTTTGTCAATTAGTAAATTCCACTAAGCTCAAGATTTGTTTGTATTTGCTGCACTGCATACTTAATTGATTATGGCGGCATCGTATACTTTTCACATTAAAACTTTATTAATTAGAGAAGCAGTAAAACTAAACAAATCCCTTCCGAATGTCACCGTCGATATTAGATGCGTCGATTAATGATTGCAGATAATATCTTTTTTGAATGGGACAACAAACAACCACCGCTTTGAATGCAGCGACTGTTCAAAGAATTTCTTTTTAATAAGAATGAATAAGTCATTTTCGCGGAATACAAAAGCCTCTTCAGACAATGAAATACAGCCAATTAGAATGCAAAGGTTACTCTTGATAAAACTTTATTCCATTGGCAATGCAATCATTGATTAACCGATTCAAGTTCTGCTATTTTTATTCTTTTATTTCATAACAATACACACTTAGAAGAAAATCTTCTCCAATTTCAGTAGAATTTCCATTTCCTGCCAAAGTCAAGTTCTAATCCGTATTTTATAGAGGTTTTCATCTAAAACCAACATTCATTAATTTAAAAAAGAAATTAGGAGTATTTGATTATTTAAAATTACTTAAATAATTAATATTAGCTCCTAGCACCCTATTGTATCCTTAATGCCACCAAAGGTTTTGTCCACAATTTGAAAAAATGTCTTTCAAACCTATTAGAAAATTTCAGAATCTTGGGATTCTATGGGTAAGCTTACTTCTTTATTTTATAATTTGGGATAAAAATTATTACTGAAAATATTAACTTTTTTTCACATTAAAAGTCCGATTTGCTCAAAAAAAATCAACATTTTCCCATTCATTGTGCTCAGCAACAACCTGCATTATCTATTTTGTTTTGTCTACATAGATCACCCAAACGCAAAGTAAGAATGAGAAGGAGAGAGAAGACGATTATCTAATTAATAGAGTTTTCACATTTTCGATATCTCCATTATTAAGTTATGTGAGTTTAAGCACTTTTTATGATGTTACTTAAGATTAATTATTATTATCTTTTTTGATTTTTGAAAAAACCTCCAATTTTATTGTTATGCTGTATACCATTTTGTAGCGCTTTAAAAACCTAAGTAAGCTCATATAGACATTCCAAGAGTTTTCTTATTTCCCTTGTCAAGATACCCGATAAATCTTCCATTAAACCTAACTCTCTATTTTAAGTCAATCTTTCATACGTTGTGCATCCGACTCGGATGAATCTAACCTTTGAACAGATAGATATCTTTATTAAGTTCTTAAGTGTATTCATTTGCTTCAGGGACAGTATTGAATAGCATATCTTTTGCATGGTCCATATACCATAGGTGAGTCAGTAGTCTTTCATTACCCCATAACTTATTATTAGTGTTATTCATATTTGTAAGATTAAACATAGCCTAAATATTAAGCCAAAATAATGATCAATTGATGTTTCTATAAATGGAAATTAAGAGATTTGAAAGTTTTTAAGGTCATACTAGTCGAAATTAGACGCAAAACCTGTCATAATTGAGGAAGGATACATTAGAAATTAAATAATATAATATGTATATATCGTTTACTGGATGTGATAATTTAGTAATTTTAGAAAAAGTTTCAATTTCAAAATTTAAAAATAAAAATTAAAGTGTTGAATTTTGAAAACATTCAACAGTAGCCATGAATATACACTAATTGACATAAAGAATGAACCATCCATCAGACCAAAGCAGTTACATTAACACCTATTACTTCAAAAACAAAATGAAAACACTGTTTATACATTCACTATATTAAATGCAAATTAATCAAACAATTTTATTAATGGATAGAACTTAAATTTATACCTCGCTGAAAGCATCCTTATGCAATCAATTTTTAAAAAAATAATTTTCAAGTGAATTTAAAGTTAATACAGACATGAGTAAACTATGAACAAACTTTTCAATTTGGGAGTAGAATTTAGGTACCATCACTAGTTTATACAAATAATGAAAAAATGCCAATATTAATTTCGTTATTGATATTAATAAATAATTTTTTTATATGAATGAAAGTGTAAATAAACTTTTACTAAGCTGAATAGAAGAAATTTTTGACATATTCTTTATCATAAATGAATGAACTTCAAAAACCTATTTTATGGTGAATTTCAATAAATTGAGGCGCTTTAAAAAATTGAGGTCGCTTTTGAGTAAATAGGAAATGGCTCAATATATAATAAGTAAGAGAAGCCATTTCAAATAGTACATTTGGGTTACACTTTACAAATTCAAATAAGGCTCGGTCATTACAAAGCGTATTATTTTCCTTAATTCTAGAGAGCTTTAAATAATTCAAAAGACGGTGACATTCGTTGTTTTACTTTGTTTCTGAAAAATAAGTGATAATGCTCTTAGCGCCGAGAATAAAAAGTGATGTTGACTTCCAATCGAATGTTTTATTTTGAATATTTAATGAAACATAAATTCCATTTTATATTTCATTAATTCCATTAAGCAATTCGCGTAACTTTTACTAATTTATTGCAATATTCTCATCTATTCAATTCGGGCATTGTTATTTAAAATGAAGTTTAAAGACAATTCACAAATTTGTGGTGAATGATTTCATATTTTAAAATTTCTCATGCAAACTGCTGTTAATCAAGAGTTTATTTTAATAAATTATTACAAATGCGCAATGTTCCACTAAAATTAATTAACAAGCCAATTCATGACATGTACAACAAATTTAGTTTTAAAAACTTTTCTACATTCTTAAATATGTGATAGCTTATTATACATTTCCTTGTTTGTCATAAATTTTTGGAAATACTAATATAATTCGTTTGAGAAAAAGATATACACAATAGATGTGTTATAGATGTGTTTTGTAAGAGCGTGTGTTTGCCTATTCCGTAGCAGTAATTTTGAGTTGAATCTTTGTCCACCACCAACCAACTATATTGCACACAGACAAAGATCCAAGGCCAACCCAGTTAATGGAACACACTACTCACACTAAATCAAAGTCAATTTCTCAGCCCAAATGCAATTTTAATGTTTAACGAATTTTGTTGATGATCTCAATTAAAATAAAAATCTATAAAGATTAATGTTTAATAAACTCATGTTTTTCGCATAAAAGTGAAATTATTTCTTCAAATTTCCCGTTCGTAGGCACTCCTTAGGATCAGTAGTATATATTCTTAAAATGCTTTCCTACCAGAATATGCCTCATAAATTGGCAGTACGTAAAATACAATTTTCATAAAAATAATTTCATTTTTGTTAAAATTTAGTATATTTCAGAGATGTACGTAGTCACAATATCCGGCCTTCTGAATTTTTTTTGTCGCCATGTACTCTTTTTCACTCATTTCTGATGCCCCAAATTAGAATGCTCTAAAACTCAAGTAGCAAGCTATTATTATTATTATTATTATTATTATTATTATTATTATTATTATTATTATTATTATTATTATTATTATTATTATTACATGAGTGTTACTCGTTGACAATACTTGCGGGCACATTATAGATGTGTTCAGTGTTACAGATATGGACTAACGGTTTGAAACTCGCAACACTAATGAGGGAGCGTTGAAATGAATAATACCAACGATACTAGGAAGAAGTGGGAACCAACAGATCTATCTTTGATAGTACGGAATTTCATACAATATCAAAAAATTCTGTATAAGGCTATTACTACTGTAGTGAAGTTCTATAGGTGGCTATTTTACATGTAAAAAAATAATGGATCAGGTAGATTTAAATTAATATTGCCAATTAGAATTCAATTTTGCCATGACAAAAAACAATGTTGCCACTTAAATAAATTATTTTTCTTTAAATCGAAATTTTTGGTTACAGTTCTGTTTTTTACATCATATTTAGTAGTTTCTTTATAGAATTAGCACTGCTCAAGTTAATGTTGTAATTTGATTTTCTTATATAAAGCTGTATAATTTTACTTGTAGATAATGTCACTAATGTGTTGTATATTGAAGCTTGGTTTTCTAATGCAAAATGCTGAGTTTTACTTCTAATACCCCCTTATTTAATATTGCCACCTGAATTTCAAGTTTAAAATACTATTATTTTGCTTAATATCGCTTCAAGTAATATTGGCACCCAATTTTCAAGTTTAAAACACTCTTATTTTGCTTAATACTGTTTCAGGTAATATTGCCACTCGATTTTCAAGTTTAAAACAGTATTCTTAAATTTATCTATTTTAGTTGCAAATGGCGCCTCCTGTAAAGCATAAATTTGACATTTCATGTCATTTGACTGCAAATTATTCAGTAATTTCTTCAAAATCATGCATCAATTTGGGGAGAGCTATCCCAACATTTACATTTACAAAATTTACTCAATGTGATGAAGTCCTTGTATTGTAGACTTACACCATTTATAAGGTCTAATTTGTTAATTTGTTGGATGCAAAAGATGTATCAAATCTATCAAATGTTCATTTTGAAAAGTTTACATTATCCTTTGCAGAATTCAGAACAATTTGTCCAACATTATCTTTAAGAAAATGCAATTATATACTAAAGGTCTGGGGCTCAATGTTTTCTGATGAACTTGATTGTAATTTGAAATTTATGCATAATGAATTTCTACGAAGTAAGTCCTTGCTGTGGTATGGTGCTGCATCTGGTCATTAAAAATTCAAAATGTATGAATACCCTAAAGATGATGATTTAAATTTATGTGTTTATTGGTCCGTGGAAGGATATATTTCCAATCTACATACTGTAGAGTCACTCGGGAACATTGTGCCCATTCAAATTTTGTAATTTGCAATGACGTCAGTATGAAGTACTTTTATTTTCGAGCCTAAATCACGAAGCAAAAGTAATGTCCCTTCGATTGGTGCTAACATGTTATTGCTCAATTTAATTTGCGAGGGAAAACGTGATGTTTTAAGTTGTAAACAAAGACAGGTAATAATCGTAATTTAGTATAAATGTGAGAGCCAATGTAGAGAAAGAGCAATTGATGTTATCTCACTAAAACTGCGTTTGCTTTGCTTTATTATTACCGTTATTAGACTATAATGATAATTGCTTAAGTTTCCGGCGACAATTTGGGAGTCACTCTTCTGTGCGTTATCATCATCACATAATGTTTCAACAATAGAGTTCTTTTTATGATGATTTCTAATTTGAATGTCACACAATTTTCAACAAACCTATTTTTCCTAGTTGTGTGATAGTTGATTTTAGTTGTGCTAATTTGCATTTCAGTACATTGAATTTTTTATATTCTCTGTGTTGATAAGTGCAATGACTGTGTAGCAAAACGTATTCAGCCAAAAACTCTTATTTTTTTGCATTGCACATAATGCTCACAGATTTGTGCATTTAATACGTGATATTAAGCTCGGACTTAGCACACGTTATTAAAAATTTTATTTTGCAAGAAGTATTAGTTTATGCTTACTTGCAACTTATTATTAGAATTAAAAAAAAATTCAATCAACCCACAATTTTTCCAATTTTAATTTTTTTGTGAATTCCTATTGGAATGCTGTTGTTGATTATTTTAAATCATTGTTCATTTTGTAATGAAGACTGCTATTGATGAGTTTACAATTTAACAGGTTCACATCCTGCCTGATTTTTTAAATTCTCTTTACCTTATAGCAAATATTCGAAACAAGTTTTTTTATTCAGTGTGATGCTGCTTCTTTGATATATATCACTATATATCACTTAGAGTAAGTGAATCGCAAAATTGATTTAAATATGATTTTATTGTTTAATGTTAAACATCATTTGACACATTGTAAATTTTATACAGTGAACAAAATATGTTCCGTTTTGGCAGTAATTTTTACAGTAGATACCATAGCCTCCAAACAGCAAAGCTTTTTGACTGAATTTTCATAAATTAACCATGAATGTTGCACAAAAATGAATATCAAGATAGCCGTCGAAATTTCATATTTTTTAAAAAATGTTAATTAAGCTGAGCTGAATGATAAAGTATGGAAATGTATAAAAATATTTTGATTTATATTTATTATTTGTGTGTCCATATTAAGTTCGTTGTTTGAAAAGTGCCAACTCATGCAAGCAAACCAAATTTTACAAGGTATCAAATTCATAAGTTTTTATATTTGTTTAATTTTATACTATGGAAAAAAGTGTGGGCTTTTGATATAAAATTTTAAAATATCTACAAGTCGCTGGATACAAAAAATCTATACGGGCACTAGATATTATGGCGGAGGGCGTTGTACGCGGGTAAAAAAATTTTTTGAAACAATTTGAAACTCATATATAAGAAATTCACACCTGTTATTGACAATTTTTGGGTAAAGTGCATTATTCTGACCATTCATCAATCGTTGTACGCGGGTAAAAAAATTTTTTGAAACAATTTGAAACTCATATATAAGAAATTCACACCTGTTATTGACAATTTTTGGGTAAAGTGCATTATTCTGACCATTCATCAAAAAAGGTGCCGGATACTATGGAAAATCGGAAAGTGCGGGCGGTGGACACAAATCCCATAGTATATATATATATTAAAAAATTGCCAGTACTCGACCGTCCTGTGATAAAACTATTTTTGCCAAACTGGACGGAACCTTACCGAGATGGTTCGGAGCAGTTATATCAATAGCTAAAAAACCGTTATTGTGGGTTATTAACTAAGGTTGCAGTCACATCTGTAAAATTTTATGTGGGCTCATGCCTCAAAAACATATTAAATTGCAATTTGCTGAGTTTTACTTTACACTAACATTTGAACTCATTTGTAATAATTCCTAAATTACGAGTAATGCATCTATTAATGCAACATGTAATCTTTTCATTAGAGATTTACTGTACTGAAATTTTAATTTAAACTCGATTCAAATTGGTTTTTGAACAAAAACTACAGTTTCAATTTTATTCTGTAATGAAAACTTGTAATTTCGAAGGTATATTTTTATATGGTTTTAAAAGATTAATTTCAAGATTTTGTTAGTCTTAGTGAGAGAAGAAGCATTGACAGTGTTCCAAAAAGTCTTCATCCCTTTTTAGTGATCGCGTTCGATCCAATAGAACCCATTCGTTCTGATGACACATTTGTTGCCTGAATTGCCAACCACTTTTTCGCCAGTAGCGAAAGCTTTGGCAGTATTACACAGCTACTAATTACCAGTCATTAAAAACCCTATAAAATCGCGATAGTGAAATTGATGTTTGGATTTAGGTCTCCGTGAAAATAGTAATAATCGCGACGGTTTTATATGTAAGCAACGCATGTACGTTTCAGTAACAATAGCAATTTTCTAAAATGTTTTCTATGTAAGCAACGCAGGTTAGTTTAATTTGCTATTCAATATTCTATTGAAACTTTGTCTGTTGGGAACTATTTTGGTTTTACGTTGGTTTCCCATAAATGCATATAGTTACAATTTAACTGGAAATGTGAATACAAGAACCTAAGACGTTATTCCATCCTAAATTTAATAACATAATTTCCCTATACTTTAAAATTTAGTTCTACCTTTTCAAATAAAGCATAAATAATCCCACTCCCACGCATTCTATTGCAACATTAAACTTTCTAACCGCTTTTCCACATTTTTTAACAATGCTCTACCAGCCTATTAGGGATTTTCTAATTTGGTATAGAAATGCGTACATCCATGGTTCCAAATTCGCTTTATGGTGAAAACTGGAGCATTTTATTAGTTGTGATAGTTTGGTATTCAAATGATAACTGTAAGAGTTATGATCATCCCATTAGTGAAACTTGCAGATTGAACACATTGTTCTGTTTTATGATGCATTTATGACGTGACAAAGAGAGTTAACCATATTTTAAATACGTATTCAAAAGAATCCTCAATGCAAAAAGGTCTATATTAGTTTTATACAATACGTGTTTGAAATGTTTGGGGTGTTACTTTGGTCTCTAAATCATTTTTTAATCTNTATTTTAGGAACGAAATAAGCAATAAATGTAATCATCACACATTGGTAAAATGATTTTTATTGACAATTTTAGCATATCACAATCCTTAATTAACCATTTAATATTATAAGCACATTCAAAGCATGGTTACACCTAATGCGTGTATAGAATCACAATCGAGTCCATTATTGTAGGTGTATAGATAAAGATCTGCACTTAATTGGTACTTAGCAGTGTTTTATATCATTACGTCAAGTAAATACATGACCTAGGTTTTAGGATACGCTATTAGTTAAATTAACTGGAATTTCCAGTAAATTAAAACACAATACTAACAATAGTAATTAGGCTTCACAGTATTAACGTTTAATTCATTGATTCTNCAATGCAAAAAGGTCTATATTAGTTTTATACAATACGTGTTTGAAATGTTTGGGGTGTTACTTTGGTCTCTAAATCATTTTTTAATCTTAATGGCATTCATGAAATGTATGAAATTCAACTCACAGGAGGGTAAACAGAAATGCCAAATTCAATCGATACCTAGCCCCATTTTTTACTGCCGAGACGTAACGCTATCATATCACTATTTTCTAAGATCTATTGTCAATCAATACTAAAAACTATTGGTTACAATATATTCGAAATGAACTTCGAAACGTTGATTTATTGAATCTTCAAATTAACAAAATGAAATAACAAAATTAAATTTTCAATATTTACCCTTTCACAAGCAAAAAATATATTAACTATAAAGAAAATTTAGGAACTACAAAGCAGAAGTGTTCTTAATGGCGAAAGCAGAAAGGGTACACGATTGTTGAAATGCAAAAACAATTAAAGGAATTGATTGGTTTTTGAAAATTTTGATGGCAATTTTGAAAAAAGCAATTCTATGATATCTTCCACTCAATAAAAAAGAATCTAAAAAATAATGGCAATCAACATATCTCACTAATTAAGATAATGATTTTGAAACAAAGCAAAATATATCGACAATTAAAGGAATAATTTTATAAATGTATAAATTTTTATTCCTGTCTTGACAAAAAGGTGGAGATTTTTAAAACTACTAGGAAAGTGCACGTGCTATGCACGGGATTTCCAAGGGGCTGCATTAGATATTTAATAAATGAATAAACCTTAAACAAACCATATGTTGTGTTTTTAATATTTTTGGAACCAAATAAGTAGTAAATATAATCATCACACATTGGTAAAATGTTTTTCATTCACAATTTTAGCACATGACACTCCTTAATTAACCATTTAATATTATAAGCACATCCAAAGCATGGTAACACCTAATACAAAAGAGTGTACAGAATCACAATCGAGTCCATTATTGTAGGTGCATAGATAAAACTCTGAGCTGAATTAAGCACTTAATTGGTACTTAGAAGTCTTCTATACCATTACGTCAAGTAAATACATGACCTAGGTTTTAGGATACGCTATTAGTTGAATTAACTAGAATTTCCAGTAAATTAAAACACAATACTACCAATAGTAATTGGGCTTCACAGTATGAACGTTTAATTCATTGATTCTAAAAATAGCAGAAATTAATTTACAATAAATTCACAAAATGTCAAGCATTTCAGTTGGTAATTGTATTTACAAATATCATTTTATAAGCGCTTACAAAAGATTGCTTTCAAATATTTTAGATGCAAATAGACAGTCTTAATAAAATAGAAATGGATAATTGATTTTTAATAGAACAACACAATTAAAGCACTTTAACTACCTAACAAAATCGTACAGTTCAGAGATCATCAGAAATTACGTTTAAAGCAATGAAACCAATCAAATTAATGTTGAACGAAATATATATATATATATA
>CABFPE010001377.1:22624-33733 GCA_900660155.1 Hofstenia miamia | reverse complement strand
GCCAGCTGCATCTTACCAATGTGACTGCCAACGTAGTAAAGAGAACAATAATGGAATGGTGATGTGCATAGTGAACTCAGTGTAATGGTGATTGCAACTACCTAACAATTTAGTGCATTGATTGTTTTTGTTATTACGAGCTAATGCAATAAATGAAACGTCGCAACAGTTCTGCTGTAATAGCTTATTATGAGGCCCTACATTTAATAACCCTACATATAGATAAATATATAACAGCCCTTTATACATGTAAACAATCAATGCCGTCAGCAAGAAATAAGAATTATAAGTCGGCCGAAGGTCTCCCTTACAGAACATTGAGCAACATGTAACAACTTTAATATGTAATAATCTATAAAGATACAATCGTAATATACATTTCAGTATGACCACTGTTAAATCATCCATCATCGTGTAACATCGTAAAGGTGGTAACAAATAACTTAAGTTTAGCAATAAGATAATTAACATGTAAGACTCGTAGGTCGTGATAACACTATCTGATAAGCAATGACAATTAGGAAAGCTATAATGGTAAAAACTCCTACACCTATTCGTAACCTTAGAGTACAACGTAAACTGGAGGTGGGAGACCACCATACAATTACCCTAGCTTGTATACATTTAGCTTTCCATTTAAATATACAAAATGACCTGACAATAGAAAACTAATCCAAAGTAGATTTGCTCATCAATTATTACATCCAATGCATTATATTTATAGCACTTTTTGATAAACAATTAAACACTCGACAAGTACCTGCTATTCTTNACATTGAGCAACATGTAACAACTATTAAAGTAACCATATGTAATAAATGACCTGACAATAGAAAACTAATCCAAAGTAGATTTGCTCATCAATTATTACATCCAATGCATTATATTTATAGCACTTTTTGATAAACAATTAAACACTCAACAAGTACCTGCTATTCTTTCTTGTTGACAGTTTTCCCTCGCTTTAATATTTCTGTTAATTTTACGCAACGTCAGCTTTAATTTGACTATGCTGTTTGACCATCTTTTGTTTTGTCAAATACCGTCGAGTATAATTTTAAGTATTAACTGCACAAAACATTTTACAAACTGAATAATCAATCCTATCATGATTTACAATTAATCATTATAATCAATAATAATTTTAGTCTTTGTTTCTTCATTCTTTTCCTCTCATCCTGACCAATCATGATAGTCTTGATAGATTATGTCACATTATTTTCATAATCAAAAAATAATACAAAGTAACAGAGAGAAAAGTAGACAGTAATTGAAGCTAGATAAAATCTATTGACCTTTTTCTACAGTGTTTCTCAATTTATACAAGTTTAAATAATTACCTGCCTTTGTTTACAACTACAGTTAATCACATGATAGTCATGTCATTGACTTATTAACTTCCCTCGCAAATTAAATTTGAGCATATAATTATGTAGCACCAAATTGAGGGGACATGACATGGTTTTCATAAACCGCAATCAAAATAAGGGTTGCGTCCTACTGACGTCATGACAGATATAAATATAATAAATAATAACCACGAATTGTCCCTGAGTGACTCTACATGCCCCCCTTGCTCAAATTAATTCTGCGGTGGTAGGGGGAGGGCGTTCCTGAGACTATCTTCTGGATGGTGGTATTCATTTCTATAACTAATACTTTCTCCCAGTCTTTTACATCAACATACTGGGGTTCATGTACAAGTTGCATTTATACTTCTCTCTGTTTGACTACTGCATCTCTTAACTTGAGGAATCATAATGTGGGTAAATTGTAAAATCCTTATCAAACCACATGTGCACCATACTTTGCCAATATGAGCGGCTAATGCCTTCAAGCATACTTGAATCATAACATATGATGGAATTTATTTGAGGACGTCTCTCTGTATCAATTATGAAGGGTATGATATCAATAGAACAACTTAGCTGTTTGTTGTTATATGTCCATCGTAAGTGATTCTGTGTTTCTTCCAAAATATTATCAGCTCTACTTGTAGCTATCAAATAGGGGTGGAGTGTTTCTTCACCAACTCTTGACATCCTTTTCTTTTGTTCTTCTGTCTTCATTGACCTGACTGTTGAGGTAACGGAAGTATCAGAGGTCGAGGGGGTTATTGAATCACTCTTAGGGGAGATATTTACATTTTGTAATGCACTAAAAGGGGTACATAAATTTTGCTTAGTTAAAGTTTTAGAAGTTTGTGTTGCCAGCTCTGCTTGCACGTGTGGAAGTACTTGTCCCCCCACAGAGTAGCAAGATGAGGATGGTGTCGATGCTGTCTCCTCTCCTAAGCATGGAGCTACGTGTTGCCCACACGGTATAGGATTCTCCTCAGCACCTTCGTGTCGTCCTCATTTGTTGGTGTGTGCCTCATCACGCCTGGATGAGGAGGAACCATCGTGACTAACCTCCATCTTTCATCTCACTCTGCAGCGACGGGGTGGAGGCGACTTGCGTTTCTTCCCTATCAGTATCATTCCTAAACATATCTATAAGGTTAAGGTCCCAAATGTTGGGATCGTAAGTTTGATTAACTCTGGCGCGCCTTGAAGGCAAAACTCGTGAACTACAATTATCTATTATTTCATGTTCAAAATCAGTATCATCTAAATCTTCTTCAACAAATTCTGTTAAATTATCATAAGTTGCGTATTCATCAACACCGTTATCAATTAAGGTGTATTTGTTATTGTCATCAATGATGACATTTTCAATGTCTTTAATTGCTCGTTTTAATCTCTGGAAATGTACGGTTCTCCTGTTACTAAGTGTATATGTGTTGTGGTCGAGCACTTTCTCTACCGTAAATGGTCCTTGCCAATTATTGGCTAATTTCCTGACTTGATTGTGATCAGTTGTAACATGAGGCAAATATGCGAATACTTTATCACCACGTCTATGAGATTCACCATATAATTTTTTATTAAACATTCACTTCTGCCTTATACAAGACTGATTGGTATTATGAATGATGGTTAAATGAATCTCCTGCATGTCACGTAGCAACTGATTAACATATCTTTCTAAAGTAATTTCAGAGTAATTGGGATACATCATAGATAACAAAGTTAAAGCTTCACGTCCGAACATAGCTTTAAAGGGACTTATCCTGGTGGTCGAATGAACTGATGTATTGTAAAAAAATTCGATTCACTCTATTACCCATTGCCAGCTTTTTCCTGCCATTCGTGATACCGCCACCCTAATTAATTTTATCAGAGTTCTATTGAGTTGCTCCACCAATCCATTTGCTTGAGGGTGGTAAGCCATGGTAAAATCATGTAATATTTCCAATTCAGACATAAGGGTTTTCATCAAATTGCTTTCAAATTGCAGACCACGATCTGAGACCAGATGAGACATAGGGCCATACTTTAAAATCCACTCCTTAACTATTTTATCAGCTACCTTTTTGTTGAGTGTGCTGTCCATGGGAATGATTTGGGCGTACTTAGTGAAGTGATCAACTAGTACTAGCAGATACTGAAATCCCTCACTATCACGAGACAATTGCTCCAGGTCAATGTGGACAATTTCATTGGGGCTTGATGCAGCACAACATTCCAGTTCAGCGCATTGTTCTGGAAAGTGAGCAGAATTATTTAACAGACATTTCTTACATTTGTCGATTACATCTTGCACTGTTGCTCTTATACTGATAGTAATATAGTGAGAATTAAATGTCTTTTCTGTCTGGATAATTCCTAAATGACCTTTCTCATGAACTCTCCTCATGAGATCCCTTTTGAAATATTCTGGGATAGCAAGACGGTTATTTTGACTCTTTACATATAGTAGACCTTTCTCCATTGTTGTCCAATTGTATCGGTTATAATATCTAATTGCCATTGGTGAAAGAGGAAAAAAGGGGTCCTTCATTCTTTTCATAATATCGGATAAGATGAGATCATTTTGTTGATGTTTAATAATTTCTTCCTCAAATATTTCTTCACAGATTAAAATTGGCAAAATTTCTTTACCATTTCTATCGGCATTTATTTCAGGGATTAATTCATACTCTGTGTGTGGTATAAATGCAAACGGAACTTTTTCCCCAGCTGGCTTTTTCAGATCTCATTCATAGCTTGGCAACGCAGTCCAGTAGTTGGCATTCAAATGTAAATGTCCAGGGCGATGTTTGATAGAAAAAGAGAAGTCGTTGAGATATTCTATCCATCTGGCTACTATGTTGGACCTATCTCCTGAGAATTTCTTAAGCCAGGCCAGTGTGCTGTTGTTGGTGCACACAACGAATTTCCTACCTAAGATGAAATACCGAAACTTCTTTAGCAACTCTACTAATGCTAGCATTTTGCATTTGGTTGCACCATAGTTTTTCTCAGCAGCTTGTAATTTTCTGCTGAAGTAATGAACTGGACATTTGACTCCATTTATTTCTTGGCTCAATACACCACTAATGGCGACAGTGCTGGCATCACAGTCAACAATAAACTCCTTTGTATAGTCTGGGGTGTTCAATGACGGTATCTTTTGTAGTTCAGACTTGATCCCTTCCAATGCCTCCTGCTCAGTCCAAGTCCATTTAAACTTGTGGGATTTTTTAAGTAATTGAGTGATAGACTTTGTTTTCTTGATTAAATCTGGGAGGAACATTCCGTAGTAAATCAGAAATCCTATTAGCCTCTGCACATCTTTTCTGCTCCAGGGTGTCTCAATTCACTCTAAAAACTGCTTTGCATTGGTTTTTATTGAGATTCATCCATGTTCAATCACCCTGCCAAGAAAGGTAACTTTAATCTGTGCTAAAGAGCATTTATTCCCATTCACCTTGAGACCAGCTTTCTGTAACAAATCCAAAGTTCTATGTAATTTCTCAAGATGTTCATCGAAAGTGTTGCTGGCTACCAGAATATCATCTATATACACAGAAATCCCAGGTTCAAGAATATTAGAATTGTTAGTTAAGACCTTGGTGACATAGCACTGAAAAGCTGCAGGAGCATTGCATAACCCAAACGCCATATATTTCCATTCATATAAACCATAAGGCGTAATGAATGCAGTCTTTGGAATATTGGATGGATGCATCAGTACTTGCCAATAGGCTTTACAGAGATCGAGGCAAGAGAAAAACTTATATTTACTGGCGTCATATAGCAAATCCTTGATTAGAGGTAGTGGGTAAGCATCTTTGATCATAATGTCATTCAGTTTTCAAAAATCAATACAGAGCCTGTACTTCTCCCCTTGTCTAATAAACACAGTGGGGGCTGCATAGGGACTATTACTTCCCTGAATTATTCTGCTCTCTATTAAATCTTTGAGAATTTTCTCATATTCTGCTTTTAGGTTTTCTGGAACTCAAAGGACAGGTAATCAAATTGGTTTCTCTTGCTTTACCTCAATTGCATGTTCTTCTCCAATCGCCTGCCCCACACTGATTGTACCATAATTAAACACCTCACTCTTGCTCTGCAGTATCAAAATAAGGGACTTCTTCTCACTACCATTTAGATGTGAATGGGTCTCGTTATTTACAGTGGGGATTTTAACAGCAGGCAACTCTTCGAGATCGTGGATGGCAGTACAGATAGATAAACAGGAGGTCGCTACACTTTCAACCCAAACTGGCACGCTGATTATTTGGAGATCAGATTCCTTAAATCGCACTGGATGTGTTGATCTGTTCAGAATAGTGACATAGGTTTTTCCTGAGCTCACTTTACACAAGTCAGGCAAAAAGGAGATGCCTTTGATATATTTGCCCCTTTGACCTGCGATCATCACGTCCCCATTTGTTTCCGAATTCGAAAACACAGCAACTCGGGTCCAGTGTTTAGCTTCTAAGTAAACAGGCTCTTTTAAGTTAAACACAACTTCCTGTTCAGGGATTGTAGCTAGCTGCGTGGCATCTTGGTCTTTTATAGATATCATGTTATTTTTATAATTGATTACACATGAATTTTTAATTTAAGGAAGCTGATGATTAGCAGTATTGATGACAATGAGATCTACTTTGAATTGTTCAGCACAAATCTTTAATGCAGCATTTTTCAGTTTCCCTTTCAAGGAGATTGACTCTTCGAGATCGTGAATGGCTGTACATATTGGATGAGGAATTGAGTGAGTCATGGGTAAAGCAAATGTCTTTGCAGCATTCATCACTTATGATTGACGCAGCAGCTCCAGTGTCGATGGTGGCATTAATAATTCGTCCATTCATTTCCACAGGAATTAGGTTCTTCCTTATCATATTAGTGATCACTAATACGTCCTGTGTACCTTTTGAGGGAGTTGGCGCTCCCTTTAATTTAAATGTGAATTGTTTACCGTCAAATCTACTAATAAGGTATCGGTAGAGGATGTAGCCAGCAGCTCATCAACTAAGAAACCCTCACCTTCAGCAACAATTTGAATCTTTGCTTTACAATTAGATTTAAAATGACCCTTTTCGCCACAATGGAAACACCTGACTGAAGACATGTCGAAATCCTTCTTCAGAATGGTCTTTTTAGGCTCCGGTTTTCCATTGGTGCCAGATAGTTCATAGAGATCTTTATCAATTCGATTGGAATTATAGATCATGTAGACGATGCTAATCACTTTTCTTATAATATCATGCAAACTCTCTTCTGGGTCGCATTTCATTTCCAGGCGACTACAGATTGAAGGAGGGAATCCTCTACAGATATACGAGAAAAGGTCATGCCTAGAGTATTCAGGGGACAGACTACTCAATCGAAAAAGTCTCTCGACTTGCGTAATGTAATTACGAATATCGTCACCTCTCTTAAAAGACATATCACAAAGCAAGGTCTTGTATTGGTGTTTTATATGAGGGGCCCTGTAGTGATCCTCAAAAAATCCAACTAACAGTTGATAATCAGTCTTGATATTCCGATCCAACATCATGTATTGATTGTATGCTAGCCCACTCAAATACAGTAGAAATTGCGATACCGCGTCTTCTTGAGATGTTTTATATACTTTCATGTGAAGCTCAAACAAAAAAAACCACTCCTCAAAGGATTGTGAAACTGCATCGATTTGTCCCGTGAACTTAGGTAAAACTGACGAAATCGAGGTCGCTTATCTGAGGTGGTACCATTTAGCGGGCTCAGAGCATCAGTAATATGTTCTTTTGCAGTAGTTACTGCAGAAGCACAAAGTGGCTGCACATGAATGGGAGGAATGAAATCTCTCAGAGGGGTAGCAACTGTGGCAATGGATGCTTGCGTAAATGTAGGATTAGAAGACACAAACGAATTGATGCAAGATGACACTGAAGTGGGGGGAATCATCATCTTACTTTCATCACACTGTGACGGTATTGGTGCATTCAAAAGAATGGGGGTTGAATTTCTACCTCCTTCAGATCGAATCATCTGGGCAAATTGATCAGTGATATTCTCAGCCAAATCCCCTAAAGCTTCATTTAATGTAGCATGAGTAACAAATTCATCAACTGGGAATTTTAAGAGGTTAGTTTCTTCCGACTTAGCCATCTGGGTTTTTAACTCGTGAATTTGTAATTCCAATGCAACAGTTGATTCTAGCATTCGCATTTCCATCTTCTGGTATGCAACATGTTGAGTATTGAGTTTGGCTTGGAGAGATTCGACCTGACGCTCACTATCCATTCTCATAGCTACTTGCTGCGATAATGCGTCTTTCAGGTGCTCAATTTCCATCTGTTGAGTATCAAAACGTGGCAAGGAGTTCATCACATTGTCACCATGATTATTGGGACGAAATGGAATGGGAGGAGCATTTTGCATATTCAAGACTCTGCGAAGCCGTCGCTGGATGTTGGGGCTGCTAGTACCCTCGCGTGGATATGGACTAGTTGATGCAAGATGATCTTGATGTTGAGCCGTTTGGGTAGGAGAAGTCAGAGGACAGAAATTTAACAACGATCCAACTGTGCAAGGGGTAACGTCCTGGTTGCCAACACTTACACAGGGGACACTCGGAGGAGTCCCAAAAGTAGGAGAATAAGTAACTGTACGATTTGAATCCATTAATCTACAAGACAAATAACAAGAAAGAATATCTATGATAATGGACATCTGGGAGCACTTCCCAACTACAGAGGAAACACACAGCTCATAAAAATCACATAATCCAAGCCCAAATGTGGGATTACAGCAGCGCTTGGTAATAAATCCAACACATAAAGCACTGAGACAAAAAGCAGAATTGTAAAAAGTAAAACACAAACATAAACTAAGCAGAACACTTAAAAATCCTTAAAAATCGTGATTGCCCTTCCAATGGAGAGAAGAAGGATCTGTATACATCAGTTGGTAGATTTACACAGAAATCCAATTGCCGTCAGGGGAAACAACTATCCCAGCTGACAAGCACCAAAGCTAAACCAAAACCAAATCCAAACCATCAAAAGAGACAACCAGGAATATGTTGTTATCATGTCAGCATCCTGTCATGGTTGCCATGTAGAATTGCAGGCTGTAATTATACATCACTACTGTAGAATCACGGGCTGTAATTATACTAGAAAACTACTTGACTCTGCAGAAGGTTTAACATAAGAAACGACAGCCCCGATTCTGGGAAAACAGGTAAAGAGAAAACAAACTAATATAAACATTGGTAATTCATCCAAGTATTTGATACTTTAGGTAACTCCAAGATGACCAACTCACATGGCTTCCAGCCAAAGCAAAGTCTTTAGGAATAGTAAAGTGCTTGATTTTGTGCATGGTGCTACCCTATTTGTCTCACTTATTAATTTCTATCTGTTAACAAAAATAAACATCTCATTTTCATTGTTAGTTCTCGCTCACTAAATAATAGTCTGTAATTGCCAGAAATTTCTTGCTAGCCAACGGCATGGTATCATCACAGTGTCTAAAATATAAAGTGCATGTACGTGTTGAATAACAAATGAAAGTTTATTAATTTCCTTAGCCTAACCGTATCCATAACTTAATGAGTTCACAATTTGGGCTGGGAAGATCTGTTGATCACCAGGAGCTACCTGTCGCCCTGTACTTTAAGAAAGCACTCCCAAATTGTCGCCGAGCTTAAGCAATTATTTTCATAATCAAAAAATACTAAACAAAGTAACGGAGAGAAAAGTGAACAGTAATTGAAGCTAGATAAAATCTATTAACCATTCTCAACATTGTTACTCAATTTATACACCTTCAAAATACTAAATAATTACCTGTCTTTGTTTACAATTGAAATTAAGCATTAGCTATTCATGTTATTGATTTCCCTCGCAAATTAAATTTGAGCAACACGTTTAGCACCATTGAGGGGACATAACTAGCTTTTGTAAATCTAACCTCGAAATTACTGTGACGTCAGAATGACGTTAATACAATTGAAAATAAAATGAATAATAATCACAAAAATTCCCTGAGTGACTCTACACTATTGAGCATAGGCTGGAAGAAAAGTTAGTAATCATAGAATGAGTAATAGAAGCAAACAGTGATGATGATATCCTTGGTCTCATGAAATGGTGCTTAATGGACATGTCTTCAAAAGAGGAACTAGTGCTTCTACAATCACCTGGGTGACAACTGGCCTTGGACATGAAATGCACCATGGCCTGCATCAAAATCTCTTCCACTGAAGTCAACAAATTATGTAACAGAGGTCTCCACAACACATTCTGGGACACAATCAAAGATGCTAAAATTAATTACCCAGTTACTATCAGAACAGCAATACTGTAGAATTGTGGGCTGCAATAGTAATTACACTAACAAATAATTGACTCTGCAGAAGGTTGAAATAGATATACCATATAGCCCTGATTCCAGAAAAAAGGTAAAGAGAAAACAGCTTATTGACTAACATAAACATTGGTATTGCATCCAAGTAATATATACTTTTAGGTAAACTCCAAGATGACCAATTCACATGGCTTCCAGCCAAAGCAAAGTCTTTAGGAATAGTAAAGTGCTTGATTTGAATGCATGGTTCTACCCTATTTGTCTCACTTATTAATTTCTATCTCATAAGAAAAATAAACATCTCATTTTCATTGTTATCTCTCAGCTCACTAAATAATAGTCTGTAATTACCAGACATTCGCACTAGCCAACGCCATAGTATCATCACAGTGTTGTAAAGTATATGTGCATGTATGTGTTGAACATTTACAGAGAGATTTATTATTTCCCTATGCATAACCATATCCGTAACCTAAATGGTCCACAATTTAGGCTGGAAGATATGAAATCTCCAGGAGCTATGTGTTGCCCTGTGCCTTGAGAAAGCACTCCCAAATTGTTGCCTTTGTTAAGCAATAAGTTTCATAACACACAAGAGTAATCAAAAAATACAGAGCAAAGACAACTGTTAAGGCTAGATAAAATCTATTGAACTTTTCACAACATTGTTTCTGAATTTATACAATTCAAACTTATTACCTGTCCTTTTTTACAATCAACTTTCATCACAAGATAGTCATGTTATTGATTTCCCTTGCAAATTAAATTTGAGCAATATAATCAGCACCTTTTGAGGGGACATGAAACAGTTATCATAAAACCAAACTAGAAATAAAGGGTTATGTCATACTGACGTCAAATACAAATAAAATCAAAAATAATAATAAAAAAAATCCCTGAGTGACTCTACAATACTCAGTAGGAAGGTAGAACTCAACCAAGTTGAGACTAATGCTGAAAAGGCAACTTATTGTGCATCCCACCACCTTGTATTATGATGCTTCTGATACTGCCATTGCAGAGGGTTACAAAGGTAAAAAAGAAGGTGTCTGTACACCTACAGGACAAGATTGTCACTAAATCTATGCAGTCCACCAAGTATAAAGAAATTAGAGAAAAGCTGCTATCTGGTGGAAAACCTGAATGCATCTATATTGATGGGATATCTTCCAAAAGGGACAACCCCTTCACATTCAGTTATGGAAGATTCATGACAAGATCATACAGTTGGACCTGCAAGTCTTAATACTTTTTCAAACATTAGGAGATCTCATGTGGATCAATAATGTAGAGACCATTACATGATATTGCAATGTCACCAAAAGAATTGAAATCATCACTATGTTGTGAGTCATAGTATCAGACCCAGAAGAGATGACATTGCAGCAAGTTACAGAGTATTGTTCCCAGTTTATGGACCATGCTACCTGCATGG
>CABFPE010001377.1:0-22603 GCA_900660155.1 Hofstenia miamia | reverse complement strand
CCAAAAGAATTGAAATCATCACTATGTTGTGAGTCATAGTATCAGACCCAGAAGAGATGACATTGCAGCAAGTTACAGAGTATTGTTCCCAGTTTATGGACCATGCTACCTGCATGGGGTTGCTAAGAGACATCTTTACACAATTCTAACAGACAACATGGATTAGTGTAGACAATGGAGACAATGTGCATATCTCTGATACTGATGTGCTCATGATACTTATGATTGCCCTTAATTGTCTCCATATTTACAAATGCTTTTATGACACCCTCACTCAAAGGCTTATCAACCTCAGGTGCAATTGCCCTATTAGTTCTCAGCTGCCAGAGATTCAATTCTTCCATCTTCATGATGAAACTGTTACACAATGTGAAGCTCTGATGCAGATCACAAAACAGCCCCAGTATGCCAGTCTCTAACTGGGATGACATCTTAGCAGCTGAAATGGTCCAGCTACTACTTCAAAATTAGTTGAGCAAAGGGGGCATGTAGAGTCACTCAGGGCCCTCCTTTTATTATTTTATTATTTCAATGAACTTTTGTAATTTTGATTATGTGTAGGGAATAAGAACTTCTAATCAATTGTTGCAATTTGAACATGCACACTGTAACTTTACACTGTGATAATAGAAAACCATTGGTGAATGTGAATACATGGCAATTACATGCTATTGTTATTTATTACATGAGCTGAGGAATAAGAACTAATGAAAACTGTTTTATTAAGCTAGAAATTAACAAACAGAGACACATAATGTAGCACCTTTTGTGAGTTTGGGAATTCTCATTGTGGATACCACTTTGGCATGAGGCCATGTGAGTTGGTCATTGTTGGAAGTGAGTCCTCAGCAGACCTTTACTGTTTCTTTGTTACTGATATCTTTTGTTGTTCTGTTGGAATGTGGGTAACTCACTGTGATTGTAGCCTTTGCAACCTTTTGTTCAAACCATTGAGTTTCCTATTACCACTGTAGTTGTCTGAGCTCCCCTGTGATTCTACAGTGCTTATTTTCAAGCTTAAATCAAAAAGCTAAAGTATTGTCCCCTCAATTTGGAGCTAATGTGTTATTGTTGCTCAATTTAATTTGTGAGGGAAAATGTGTATTTGATTTGCATTGTAAACAAAGACAGGTAATACTTATTATTTTGTGTAAATATGAGAAATCATGTACACTAAGGGCAATTGATGTTTTCTCACTCAAACTGTGTTTGCTTTCTCTTTACCATTGTTGCTGTTTTTATTTCATTATGAAAATTGATTAAGTTTCCAGCAACAATTTGGGAGTCACTCTTTTGTGCTGGGGATGATGACCAGTTCTCAGATAGTAGCAGCCCAAGTTGTGGACCATATTAAGTTATGGCTATGGTTACATATAGATAAAACAATTTTTTCTTGCAAATTCAACATCAACCTACACTGATAATAAATTACACTGTAATGATAATATGCTAGCATGAATGCATAGGAATTACATGCTATTATTACATGAGCTGAGAGATAAGAACAACTAAGATGTTTACTGTTTATTGAGCTAGATAATAAAATGTGAGACAAATAGGGTAGCACCTTTCAAGCAAGTTTACAAACCTCTCTCTTTTGGACATTGCTTTAGTTTAAAGCCATATGAATTGGTCATCCTTGATGTTTTCTCTCTAAATGGTTACTAGTTACATGGATGAATTACCAATGCTTTCTAGTTGTTTATTTATCACTAGAATCAGGGCCAATACAAGATGGTCACTATTGCAACCTTCTGCTATGACATTAAGTTCCTCAGTGCTGTTCTAGTTATAGCCCCTGATTCTACAATAGGACATTTTATTAAACTATGTAAAATTTGTAATTTTGCTTTCAGTAGTTTCAACTAATGTAAATCAATTAAATAAACAAAGCATTGCAATTTCCTCATTTTATAAGTAGATTTTTTGCTTAGAATACAGAACCAATGGATACTATGGAAATAATGGAAATATAAAAAAATAAGGTTTACCAACATGATAAAAACATAAATTATAAAACTTATATGAAAACTTGAAATTATAATCCTAAATTTGTAGAGAGCATCATAAACATGAACATTGGAAGTTTACAGTACAATAAATGTAACAAAGTTAAATGAATGAAATGAAAAATTAAATAATTGAGCCCATTGTATTTGAACCAATATTTCTCCATTAACAGACTTTACTGTCAACTGAGTGTGATATCATTTCACTATTGCTCAGCATTTATTAACAATAGAAAAAGTGATTTAATAGTTGCAATGGTCTAAAAATCTCAATATGTGGTAAATAAATAACTAGTATCTGCATCCAAAATAAACAACAAAGACAGTTTGCAAAAATACAATTAGCATACACAAAGCCATAAATACTTATTTACACAATAATCTATTTTTCTTTTAAAAGCAGAAATTGATAAATTCATTGATTTTAGCTTAATTTCTACAATGGATGCATAATCCACTAACTGTATTCAAACTAATACATTCCATGGATATTTGACAAGTAACAAGTTAATTCAAACCTTTATTGAGGGCCGCCGTGTTTTTCGAACCTTTTTAGGTTCGAACCACTTAAAGTACCCCATTTAGCTTCACATCCAAACTATTTGTGCATGTTCCACGTGGCTGCTTAAGACTAATATAGTAAATAACGTCAAATAGAAATTCCACTATCTACTGACGACATTAACGATTTGCTCCATTTATAGTCCAAAAACGCAATACCAATTTCTTTCGGTAGGTCTAAATTACAAAAAGAAAATTGTAAGCAATAACACGAAAGGGATATGTGACATGTTAGAAATGAGTATTTCAATATTAAATTTTGACTGCTAATTACTATAAATTATTCAAAAGTAAAGTGAATAAATTTTAGGGGAACAAATATTCCATATTAAATATAACTGGTAAATACCTTGACATTTGAATAATTTCCAGTAATTTGGAGTCAAAATTTAATAGTGACATGCTAATTTCCAACATGTCACATTTCCCTTTCCTTTATTGCTTACAAATTTTCCTGTCGTACTTACCAAACCGTTAATGATAATTTGAATCAGAAGCAGCAAAATTAACAGTATTAGAAATTTTTTTAGCTCAACTGTGCCTTAAAATAAATAATTGTTAAATAATTCCTTATAGTAAATTGCGCAGTGCTATCGACTGTTATTTTAAGGGTATATATTATGAAATTTTTTTACTCATCCGTATTCCTAGTAAATTTTCCTTTAGTAAAAAAACTTGTATATAAATTTAAAGGTTTCATAATGAAAATGAATTCAACAGGAGGCCGCAAGAAGTAAAAACTGAGACGACGGTTTAATTAGACAAGACTGTGAGCATTGGTGCGCGAAAAAGAGAAACCAGGGTTGTGATGCGGAGTATTTGTCAATCTAGGAGCTGCAGGTAGTCAATCACGACGAGAAGCGTCATGACGGCGGGGACAAAGGCCAAAAGCTTTGCGCTTACTATCAGAGAGGCGATAGTATCGTTTCAAGAGTCCATCTGACCACACTTCAGGATCCATGAGAACATGATGAGATTCGTGATTACAGACAATATGCTACAAGGTGAATGGAGAATCCAAACGTGGGGGAATTGGAAGGACTTCATCAAATTGGAGGAGAAACGGAGGTGATCAGCATCATCAGAAGCAGAAACAGCTTTGGTAAACTGCCAATATAGATGTGAGCTTTACGAGGAGGATGAAGAAGAGAACTAATCGGAACAGCAGGCAGTTGACAGGAAGAACTAGTACCAATGGTGTGACGAGAGCGATAATTGCAGTGCGCAGGTGGTGGAAAAGACTGTTCAGGGCAGGTGGCAACAAAGGGGAGGGAGCAACAGCAGGGACAGAACGTGTGTCAGGATTATTAGGATGATTAGGAATGGTACCTGAGGCAGAAGCATTGTCGGAGAACATTTGAGAATGCATGGGCGAAGTATCGGAGGTAAGTTTAGCACGAGTGTCTGACAATGATGACAAGACAACATTGGATGGGCAGATGTTGAAAGACTTGTGTGAACGGGAGAGGGAGATGACAGCTTGGTAAAGCAGAGAGATAATGGTATCTTTCTTTAAAGCACCACCCACCGGAACAAATTGGGCATCAGAAAAATTCTGAAGTTCCGCAAGAGATACATTAGCCGCAGGCATTACTAACATCTAATTAAACTATAATAAACATTATTGTATATGTTTTATAAAGAAGTTTGTGTGATAGATAATTCCCTTCTTCAAAATTTTGGTTTTGTCTTTTGCCTACACGTGCTTAATGATAGCTACTCCAATGGATTTCACGCTGGCACCGCCTTAAATGTTTATTTTTACAGTTTTGTACATCTTCACGTTTGCAGAAAATTCGTATGATGCGTTTTTTAAGACTTTTCCAATTTAAAAATATTAACCAGGATGTGCAGAAAAATAGCTGAAAATAACCGGCCTTCCCAAGTTCCCATTTTTGCCAATTTCTTTAGTAATATCAAAATATTCATGTTAAGAACTGATTGCTGTTTTTTAATTTAAAATTATTTTTTAGTATGGTGACAATTTGCATGCTATAAGTTTTCATTTTAACAATGCCCGATTCTGAATCGAATGATGATGTCGGTGATCGAGATCCTCTGCTAGATATTCCAATTTCCAACACGTTTGCAGGTAAAATCAGCTTAATAAATATGTTGATTAACTTACGATTAAGCAATTTTGCAATATTAAAATAGCGACCTAGAAACTTACCGCTTGAGTAGGTGTCAATTTCTTCTTTTAAATTATATACTGGTTATTGTTTAATGATATTACTACCTCGCTATTACAAGTACGGTAGCGTAAGTTAAATATGTCAGTCATTTATTCAGGGTTATACTCTTAGATAATTAGCAGAAGAAATAAGCAAATGTATAAAATTGCCTTTTCAGGAGTTATGCTTATTTTTGAACAAATAAAATTTATCAAAGAGACCCAACATCTCACACCAGTAATATTAATTTAATCAATGCACCCCTGTATTTATTCTATTAATGGATTATTATAAATTATTTTAATATAATATAAATTGGATAAAAAATACTGATTTTTAATTTCATGGGACTAATTTTGATTTTCATAGCAATTTTTGAATTAACATTTTCATTTGTAAGTCTTGCAATGTTAAACATTCTCAAATTTATCAAGCTATATCGCCTAACCATATGTATTAACCACTTATTCTTATTATACTAATTTTAGCTTTCAAATTGCAAATCGGTATGTAGAAATCAGAAAATTGGAAATGTAATACACTCATTAATTGTTTTCCCATTATATTGCTTTTTATATGTTGTGCATTTCGTTGATTAACTCATATCAGTAGTTAATTGACGAAATTTTTGCATCTGTAATCATTTATTAAAACGATACTTAGCATAAAATCTTTGAAAATCGCCGCCTGTAAGCCACTTTTTATCTAGGTTTTATTCGTATACGTTCTGTGAAACAAATACAATTTTAACTTTTATTTTATTTGTGAGGCATTTTAATTTTCATGTGTGCTAGTAAGTTTTATTGTAACTCACAAACTTGAAAAAATTAACTGGCATAAATAAACTGCTAATCGTTTAATTAACCATTCTTTCTAAATACCTCAATATTACTATTAGCGTTACACAAGTTTTTGAGAATTAATTTGCACAGCAGTGTATTGTACGTTTTACAGCAAATACACAAAATTTAAATAGGTGAAAGCCTAGCTATAAAGGAAGGAAGTGAACTTGCAAATCTGATCAAAGAAACAACTGACAAGAAAGCATTATGTCAAATCGGTTTAAAATCCATTGAAGTCAACTGTTGAGATTACGTATACTTTCAACCTGACAATACACAAAGCAATGAAATATTCGGGTGCTACTCTCCACGTATCTGGACTCTTATGCAATCCACCAGCTGAACGCGTTTTTTCTGAAAGAAAATAGCTACAGAAATCACAAAATCTAAAAGATGAATTTTGTGCTTTTCCATGTTAACTACATAGAAGCTAGTTTTGAAATGCCATCGTTTTTTGAAATAATTTTAGTACTGTAGAGCAAAATTAGCATGTCAATTAGATCTTCTCCAGCCATTGGCGAGGTGTAATATTTATCACTTTATGTAGAGTAACGTTACTCTAATCTTTCTTTAATTAATTCAAACTTCCTACAGTAGTTTCTGCTCCAAACAAGAAAAGGTGGGAACCGCATAAATATACTTGAAATCCTAAATTGCTGTCAGTCAAACGATTCTCGTCCATTTTCCTAAAGAGCCTTTTTAAACTTTTTTATGTGGATGTTACTTTTGTTATTCCCTTTGTTTTGATAGAAATAGCGATAGTCATCATGTATAATTGTGAGCAGCACTGTTTTTACCACCATATAATGAGCCATCTATAAGGGGTGACACACAAATCCACGATAAGTTTGAACGTGTATCACTCCTTCAAACTTATCGTCCAACCTGATTTCAGCAATCTAAGCGGTTTTGATTTTTCTCGTCAAACAAATGTGCTGGGTAATTAAGTTTGACAGTGTATCACCCCTTCAAGCAAGTATGCCACACATGGTTGTATTTATAGAGCTTTATAAATTGTTTGTGAAAAGCTCCTTTTTAAAAATAGGAACATGCGCATGCGTGAAGAGGCATAAATAGTTTTATTTCTAGCTTTAATCTGTGTTATGATTGCATCAATTTATTGTTTTGTTTACTTTAACTTATATCACTAGAATTTTCAAAATCCATTCTCGTAATACATTTATAAACGTTGTAACTAACTGTAGCACTAATATAGGAAATAACTAAATATGATCATCACATTTTTTTGCATAACAAACAAAAGGAATTTTATTTGTTAAGGTAGATCTATCCCCTCACTAGTGATAAAAATGAAGAAAAATCACCATATGAGAAAGTGACATATATTGATAGTATAGTCATATTTCTACATATTACAAGTGTCAGTAAGCAGCTTGGAGCCAGTATTTAGTAGTTATGGGCATGCTAAGATCATAACCACCCATTAAAATTTGCCTAGAAACAAGTGTTACAAAATAATATTTCCTAATGTATTAAGATAGGCTATAATAATATACACAATACCTTGGGGATGGAGATTCTGCATCATTTAAAAAGGTGACTGAAGCAAAACCATATGGGGAAGACAGAGAGATAGAAAAACTACAATGCGTGGGACATGTTCAGAAGAGATGTGGACTCGGCTGCGTCGACTTGTAAATGAAAGCAAAGGGATGAAACTCAGTGATTGAAAAGGTTTAGGTGGATTGGGAAGACTTACAAGCAAAAAGATAGACACTCTTCAAAATTGTTATGGATTCGCAATTAGACAGAATGCTGGTAATGTAGAACAAATGCAAGCAGATCTGAAGGCAGTTTTGTACCACGTGGCATCCTCAGTGAAGAACCCAATGCACGATCTCTGTCCTACTGATTCCTGGTGCAAATACAAACTAGATAAAGAAAATTACAAACACAAAAATGGACTTCCAGAGACTGTAGTGGAATACATAAAACCAGTCTTCGACGACTTGGCGGACGAAAAGCTTCTGCGAAAATGCCTCCATGGAAAGACGCAAAACACGGATGAATGCCTCACCAAGATGATATGGGATCGTTGCTCTAAGGAATACTTTGTGGAGAAAGAGACTATTGAACATGCAGTTGTTACAGCTGTATCATATTTTAATGATGGAGCCAAATCCATAATTCGGATCTTCCAAAAACTTGGATTCCATGGAGGCTACACCGCTATGGGTTGCGTCGCCAAAGACCATGCAAGGATTGCGAAATCCACTGTGAAGTCCTCAGAGGCGACCAAGAAGAGGAGAAAGACCATTAGAGCAATTAAGAAGGGGTACAAGGACACCACCGAAGCACAAGAAGGGGATATGTACACACCTGGGGGTCACTAGAGAGATTCGGTGAGTGAAATAATACTTTTTTCTCGATTTCCGAAAATTCAAAATTTTGCATGGTTCTGTATCTTTCATGCATGATATTTCTAACAGTTTTTGTGCAAATGAGCTGAAACTTCTTACAGATGTTTGCAATAGCTAGCTGTAGGGCATGTACTAAAATAAAAGATGTATCTTGGTTTAAAGATTTTTTTTGCCTTCCGAAGTAATGTGATGCACCTAATTTCCGGCACCTAAAAAGGCCCAAGAAGAACAAAATTTGAAAAAAAAGAAAGTTTTCAAGGTATCAAAAAGATAATAGTACAAGACCTAAAGCTATATGTCTTCATTACAGTTGTGAAGTTTCAAGTCAATCCAAGCATTAATCTTTGAGTAAATGTGTTTTGAAGTTTTGTTCTATTTTTAGCATAATGGCGGCCATCTTGGAAGCTCATTTGCATAAATTTTCAGAATTTATGTCGTATCATAATCTTTGACCATTTTGAATATAACAATGTGGTGGATTTTTACTTATATGTCCAGAATTCAATTTTTGCCCCTCTAAGGATAGATCTACCTTAATGAAATTAAGGGCATGACCAGCTGTACTTTTCAATTACATAACTAATAAATTATTTCTTTCTTGTGCATTTAAGATTTTGGTTTGAAAAAATTTTTTGTTAGTCTCGTCCCCAAACCCATAATTCGAATAAAGAAGTTTTTTTCTACTAGACGTAACTTAAATCTTTTCTGTTTAAATAAGGGTTTCGGAGCAGGTCCAAATATGAAATGACTTCAACTCAAGAGCTGCAAAATTCCAAGATTTTAGAATCCGACCCAACCCGAACCCGATTCCACCTCTGCACTGATGAAAACGAAATATAAAATGGAATGGATTACGATCCTTCTATTCATTTAATTTGGAAAATGATAATGGTATAAAATTTCCTGAGAGTTTTCAAGATCAATCAATAACCCCTGAGTTAACTAATACCTATTTTTGATAAATTTTTCAGAATCCTGAAGTAAATTGAAGATTATATAAAATGATACATTAAAATAAATTAATTACAGAAATGAAAACGCTTGAAAATTTTGATGATAGCACTTGTTTTAAGATTTTTACATGCTTCTTTTTAGATTGCCTCCCCCACCGCAAACGACATTTCAGAATTACCCCACTCCCACGTTCGAAATGCCAACTTATGCTGCGATGCCAAATTATTACTTGAATCCCATCTTCCCTCAACAGTCGTATCAGTACTCGTTCGCAAACCAATCGGCGTTTGGTTACTTACCTAGTCAAAGATCTGAATCGATTGGTTTCATATCGAATCAAACGTCTGAATCGATTGAAGATTTTCCGTACATTGATGAATATTCGTGTGTTGATGGATGAATTTAAATCCTAGAATCGATTGACTTCACTCTTTGTTTAGTTATTTGGAAATGTGTTCGATTGGTTTTCGATTTACCCTTGTTTATGCTTTTTGAAGTGCCTTCGATTCCGTTAAAATTTACATTTTCAATTCATTTTTTAATTATGATCCCAATATAAAGTGTTATGGTAATTTACTTATACATATCAGAGGGGTAGCTAGAATATTTTTCACATGACGCAAAACACAGAGCTAAGTTTTACTCATAAATTATATTCAATCACTAGAGGACTTGAAATGTCAAAGCAAATATCACTAATATAAAAAACAAAAGATATATTGGACGTGTTTTATTTTCAAAAATTTTCTTGCACATGCATCTATCAATTTATTCGGTAATTTCACTCTCAATATTGATTGTTGCAATTTGTTCAGACGATCTTAAGTAATTGTACTGCGCAAAAAAGTCTTAATAAGATACATACTACTAAAGCTCCGGTCAGTATTAGCATTACTGCATAGGAGAATAGGGTTTCTTTCAAAATCTGATAAAACCTTATTTACATAGAACAATGAATGAATAGGCTCAATTTTGTTGGGAAGATTATTGTTTAGAATTTCGGATTTAAATGCACAACATATGTCAATGTCTTCCTTATAGAAATTGCAAAATAAAGCAAACTTTTCATTATTTAAAATCTTACTTAACCATTAAACTACGCAAAGGGAAAATAGGTTGGATCACTTAAGCCTGACTGGCATGTGGGTTTACTAATATTTTGTTGAATAAAAGCTGCAGCTTTAGATATTTCTGAGTTTTTAAAGTCGCCTACACCCAAAAAATCTAGATCACAAGCTGTTCATTTCAATTCATAAAATTACAAGTTCAATTAATTTAAATCGTGAAACACTACCCTTCATGTAGATTTACAACATAGCACATAAAATTAACTTTCTTCTTCAATATCATTTCACTGTCATCTTCTAATGAAACTATCCTAGTTTCCTATGTAGTTCCATATCGCTTGAATTGAATTAATGTAATTTACATGTTTGAGAAGACCACGTTTCCAGTAAAAGAGTAATCAGCAGATCATTTAAGTTATTTTCATATTGTTGGATATGTTAGCGTTTTGTAATTTGTGATGCATGATTTTATCAAAAACTGTTGATCAACTAAATATGACTTCATACTTGAAAAATTCAGCTTCTCAGTGATGTCAACAAAAGTACTTAACTGGATTTTTAAATTAAACTACATTGGTGATATTCATGACCAGAGTGGAAAACGGGTCACATATTTTGACCCACGAACCAATCCGATCCGTAGACAACTGACTCATGGCCCTACCTGACCCATAGTATGTTAACCCACGACCCGACCCATGAGTCAGACAGCCGGCTTTTGACCCGAGTTGTATTTGCATAAGTTTGACTAAACTAACATGAAACAATGTCAACATTAATTTAAGAGGCGGTTTCATATAGTATAATAGATTCTATACTAAATGGATATGCATGGTTAGTTTTTTCCTAATATTTCAGGTAAATCCTTCAAACAATACATTTTTCTGACTCGGCAATTTTCAAAATTTTGACCTATGACCTGACCCGAGCAAGGGTGACCCACAATTCGATCTGACCCAACTTTTCTTTGACCCAATCTAGTAGTCGGTTTCTCAAATGCAAATTACGGATTCTCAAATGCAAATTACGGTTTCTCAAATGCAAACTACGATTCTCAAATGCAAATTATGGTTTCTCAAATGCAAATTACGGTTTCTCAAATACAATTGGAAAAGGTGTAATAATCGAGTGTAAATATCTTGAAAATTGAGTGAGAAAATTGCATTTGCATGCCCAAAGATCGGCGATTTTTGAGAAATTTAGATCAAAATAGTGGTGACTTATTTGAGTAAATAGAATATTTTGCTCCACCGGTAGTAGGTATTACTTCAGAATGCAGTTGTGCAGTCTATCGAACCCCTGTCCAAACCTGCACAAGTGTGCAGCTGAACAGATATTGCACACCAAGCCTGGTAAATATTGATTTCAAAATATTTGGGTAGAAGAAAAAACAAACCATAGGCCCTGTATATATATGTATATGCATTCTTATACAATCGGATTTGTAATTTGTAATACCAAAGTGAATGATTGAGTGTACATAGCGGAATACCATAGTACATACAGGATTTCTCGATTCATTTTGCGAATTATCTAGTGTATATGTAATACATTCTAAATGATGTGGTAAAAATCGATATAAATTAGTAATTCAAATTACTAAAAAACATTTGAATTATACATTTTTGTAGTTTTTGTTGACAATTTCAAAAAATCTAAAAATATATCCGCTTTGCACAATTGAGTATATAGTTTTTAATTTACAATATAATGTGAATCTCTGGTTTGGGCATTGCCGATTGATGTTCTTAGTGCCTGTAGCAGAGTTGGAAACAGTCACGATGTCTGCTGACCCGAGTGGACCGGCTAAGCGTTTTCTCAACCAGCTGTAACCACCCGGTTAACCGGTCTATGTTTCCAGATTTATGACTGGTTTTGACCTGTGCCCAGAACATGATATTTGCGACACGATGGGGACACTTTCTTAAAGTTAAGAGAAAAGCACAGCAATTTAATGGCTAAAAAAGTTATATTCTCAAATTTGATTATTTTTCAAATAAACGGAACTCATCAGTAGAGATTAAAAGTTTAGATAAGTTTGTTAAGTCTTGCACTTTTCAAAATTACAAATGCCTTAAAAGCATCTCTTTTTAAAAGAGTACTCTTCATTAACAAAATGT
This sequence comes from Hofstenia miamia, assembly GCA_900660155.1. NCBI lineage: Eukaryota > Metazoa > Xenacoelomorpha > Acoela > Hofsteniidae > Hofstenia > Hofstenia miamia. The sequence continues at coordinate 10,495 of CABFPE010001377.1, read as the reverse complement.
CCTGCCAAGGAGACTTTTATCTTAGACTTGGACTTCGAGGCTAATATCACGAATACTTTGCGGGCAATTTGGCCGCGATGTGGAAACTGGAATGATTTCGATTTCCCGATTGGAAAGGACTGTGCGTATCTATATTACAGCACATTGAATGTAAAACAATGTGATATGCATTGTGCCACAACTATACATCAAAATATTAGCTGTGTCAAGAAATTCCTAACCAGCGGCCAATAAACTTAAAACTTAGGGCGGTATTTGGCAGTAGGTGTTAAAATTCTCACTTAGCCGCTGTATATACATAATTGCAAAAATAAATTTTAATATCAACAATCCAATATATAGAACTCTAATTCAATTTATTACAAAAAATAATATGAAGACATTAAACAATTTTGTTGTTACCAAACTTTGACATTGAAATTTAGACAACAAAGAGAATTCTGACTAGCAAGATGCCACTAAAATAGAAAATCATGCTTTTACCGACCAATGTTGGCCGGAGCAGGCCAAGTCAGCGTGAAATTCTGTCTTCACATTTCAACAATTTTTATATTTGTGCATGTATGGTCTGAAATCTTCATGATCTCACTCTTTAACACGTAAATTGCTCTTTGTAGTAACGAGAAATTGTTCGAAATCTAATTCATTTTATGAAAAACAAACATTAGAAATTGTTACTTACCATATATTAACGGTTATATCTTAAATCATTTAAATTCTGGTAGAAAAATTATTGTTTGTATCTATATTTATATAATAGAGTTGGGCGTCAGCCAGCGGAGCCGTCCTGAGGAGTCCTTCAAATAACAATTTAGCATGAAAAATGTACAAATGCTTTCAGGTGAGCCTCTACAAATACAGAGGAATAGATTGAATTTTGAATACTTGAATGATCAATGGTATTCTGACTCAAGTCAAACAGCCTCCATATTTGTGTGAAACATAACCTTTAATATCATCTCCTTTTGGGGATCAAACATTGTATAGCAATGACTTGTGCTATTGACAGTAACGTTGGATGAAATAAACCTGACTAACAATAACAATGTATTAAGCTAGATTTTTTTTTCATTTTTCTAGCATTAAAGGGGAATCTGTGCCTACCTGGGGAGGTTACCAGCAGACTTGGGTGGACTACACTTGACCAAAATCTTTACTCTATTCCAACTAATGGAACATCCTTCTGATTGCATGAAACAGATGTAAATATATATATAGTCTAGATTAGAACCTATTAACATCCCCATTCACTAAATAGCTCTTAATCTAATTCTAAACAAAGTGGAGAGATCTGTACAATGTAAGTTTCAATGCTAAAAATACATTGGTTGATATGATTTCAATTTGCACTAATAATCTATTCCTGAAATTAACAGCAATGATCAATTTTCCTCCATATTTCAGAAAAATTCAAAATGTTTTGTGAATGATTTCAAATTTTCCCAATATGTGTAATAGAAGTCCATTTAATGGTTTTAGAATACCCATAATTAGTCAATAGTGTGAAGAAGTGTCAAGTAGTTAATAAAGCAGTTATTCAAACATTGGTACTATGATGTAATTCCATGCAGTATATTCACAATTTTGGGCATGGCTGTTTTATATTTCTAAGTGAGCCTTGGCTCCAAGGCTATGCTTATTCAGAATTTTTGTTAAACTAATATACAAAATGTATAAACTTTAGTAATCTATGTGCAAAATGCCAATTTGGGGAAAAAAACATATCCTAACAAGTTGCACTTAAATTTAGTAAATACAGTTAAATAAAATTGCATACAATAGACGATTAGTTGTTGTAAGAAGTTGCTTTATGAACATATTTTAAAAAAGTTAGAATTTTACACAAACTTTCAATTATGGAAAAATTTGCTTTGTTTGATATTGTGTAAAGATTACATTTATAAAATGAGGCAATTCATAATAAACAATAAATTTAATCAATAGATTTATTAACTACAATTACAAAGTTGCACAAACAAAGATATATATTTATGTTTTTAGCTCAATTTACAGTGAACCATTGAAATACCAATTTGTTTTCAACTTGTTTCAAAACATTTCAAGAGATTTTGTAAATAATTGTTATATCCCTCTAGTGGCAAATGTGCATGACGTCATAATCTGCAAATGTTTAGTAATTCTATTTGGATTTCAATAGAATGGTTTTAAATGTTTGTTCACATTTTAATTAGCTTCTTGTGCATTGAAAAGCATCTAGTAGGAATAGGAAGTGTATAGTTATTTCAACCTACTTGGTATTAAATTTTTTTTTGTGAATTGAAATTATATTTTGAAATTCATTAATACACTACACATGCAGAAATAGTATATAAAATAAAATAATATTGATAAATTACTAATGAAAACTAATTGGATGTGAAGCTTTCAATTCAGATCTTAATATTAATTTAAAAAATATTGTTATATTTCAAATATAGACAAATAAATGAAGAAGTATATTGTTCTGTAAATATTTGAGAATCTTCACATGGACTGCAACAACTTAAATATAATTATTGAAAATAAAAAATTATGAATAGCTACATATATCCAATAAATGATAAGCTAATGCTTGTTTGTTAAATTTGAATGCATCCTTTCAAAATTCTAATTGCAATATTCAATGTGTTAAGTGTCAGATCTTCCTTGTCATTTTTTAGTTGAATAATATTTTTGCTAGTAGATCAAATTGTGGACACAAAAAATGTAAATATTGTAGAATCGTGGGGCGCGTCTAGCAGCTTGAGCGGTACAAGGTTGCGAAGAATTACCATCGCCAAGAGCGGCCCGTACTCTAACAAAACAAATGAAGATTGGTAGTTCGCCAATTTCACTGTAGAAAATAGAACTGATACCATTTCCAAGAAGGCATTCCAGCTAGCGACCAATTTACATGGCATCTCGCCGAAGCCAAATTATTAAAATCCATCCTTACCATCCAAGGTGCTAATTGTGTGTCTCTAGTTTTAATTTCCAGCTCAATAAAACAAATTTAGCTCATTGCTCTTGTTATCTCAGCTCATGTAATAGATAGTAATAACGTGTAATTACCATGTATTCGCGTATGCCGACAGCATAATATATTTGCATAGTGTGATGTTATGTGCATGTACGATCGATGGAGAGTGAAGTTCTTTTATTTCTTATGCCTACACGTAGCCTTAAAGCGACCACAATATGGGCTCACATCTGTCAAGGAGCAAGTTATTGCCCCAGGCACAGCGGAGTTCCTCCCACATTATCACCGGATCTTACAAGTTTATTATCATATTAATACCGAATCTAAAAAGGTTAGCAGTATAATAGAGAATAAAAGAGCAAACATTATCCAGCAAGAACGAGATTTATTTGACGTTTGATTACAATAAGTTCCCTATTTTATACAGAAAAAGGTAAATATTTACCGTTTTACAAAATTCACTTTTTCCCTTGCAAACTAAATGAGCAATTACACATACTCGTTAATCGAGGGGACAATTACACTAAATTCGAAAACTAAGTTCGAAGTACTGAAAATTAATAGAAATCACTAAATAAATGATGGTAATAGCACCGAATTACTTAGAGAGTGCCTAATAAATAAAAATAAAATAAATAAAGGCCCTGAGTGACTCTACAAGTCCCCCATTGCACAGTTAAGTTTGTAGTAATAGTTGGACAGTAGGACTACACAACAACTTTTGGGCTTCTTGAACCATTTCCTTTGCCAGTACATTATCCCAGGATGAAACCTCTGCATACTTTGGTAGCCTGGTTACTTTCATAAGTGCATCCCATTGAGTGACAGTTTCACTGTGCAGCCTAAAATACTTGAGCTCTGGTAGCATAGAACTAATGGGACAATTGCGTCCTAATACGTTCAGTCTCCTGGTGAAGGTACCCTTGAGGGCAATGAGAAGTGTAATTAGGGCATCAGTGTTGGAGGTGTGTGCATCTTTGGCTTTGATCTTGGTATCAGGGTAAAAATGGAGAAAAACGTCTCGAAGGGACCCCATATGTGTGGCATGATTGACGAAGAGTGAACAGTACTCGTTCACCTGCTGGAGCGTCATTTCTTTGGGATCTGTGATGCCGGCGCATAACATGATAATGATCTCGATGTGCTTGGTAACATTGTAGTATCAGGTGATCATCTCAGCTTTATTTGTCCACATGAGATCACCTTCTGCCTGGAATAAAATTACGACACTAGGATCAAGGGAGTTGATGGTCCTGTGGATCTTTTCCAGTTGGGTAGAAATGGGCTGCCCTTTTTGAAAGATGTCTTTGATTGTTAGCTTCCCATCGATATACACACGTTTGGGATTTCCACCTTCCAGCAGTGCATCGCAGATCTCCTTATACTCTTTCATTTGCATCACCTGATTGATCTCAGTGGCAGTTGATATGTAATTGATATGATCAGCAAGACCTTTTTTCTTCCATGGCAGACTCTCCAGGACAGCAGGATCAGCAGCGTCATTAGGCATGGAGGTGGAATACAGAGGAGATTGTTCTTCTTGATGTTGTCTTCCAATTGGGCAAAACTAGACTTGATCCAGAGGGAGGCTGTTCCAATAGTGACAGGATAGTTAATTTTGGCTTATCAAATGGATTCCCAAAAAGTGCTGCAGAGTCATTGGCTCCATAACTTTTCAATCTGAGGCATAGATAGGCGTAGGCAGGCTGTGGTGCACTCTACGTCCAATGTGAGTTGTCGCCCTGGTGATATTAGGAGGACCAGCTCTTCCTTGGTAAGCATCTCAGTAAGACACCATTTCATAAGACCTAGTATATTGTTGTCGCCATTGGGATTGACAACTCTGTTGACAATTGCGGTTTCTCAGCGAATTCGTCAGGGCAGTACTCAATAGTTAGAATTCTTTCATTATCTGTGATGGACCAAGCTGGCGTGAGCTTTGGAGAGACTGCGACTCCAGAAAATTTCTCTAGATTGACGGCTTCAATCAGGGCTTTAGTCACTGGTGATACTTTGATAGCTGATGAAAATAAGAGCTCTTCCTCATGGTAGAATTGCTCTGGTGTCTTCATCATCTGTCCTAACACAGTAATAGGGATAATCTCACCATCCTTGGTGGCTTGTCACTGCGTTTTGGTGAGGTGACTGTATCCACAACCTGGGTAGTTAAGGTGCTCCAGTTTAAACAAAATCTCTGTTTGTGACTGGACGTCGTAATGGGCAACAAGCTTGAGGAATTGCTTTGTAGAGCCATACTCGCAGTGCATGAGTCAGCTGGTTCACAGGGGCGCATATTCTGAGTTGCGAGAAGGAAATTTAATCTCAGCAGTGGCTCCCCACATATATTTCTTAACCATGTCTGAAAAAATGTTTAAGTCAGAGAAGGCAACTCCTAAACAGTTTACAATCATTTGTGGCAGCAGCTGACTGAGAAGTCCACTGGATCCAATGAGGCAAGTGTAAAACTTCTCAAAACTTCTCAACTTTCCTGGAGACATGGGCAATAAACAGAAGTGGAGCAGCCAATTTTTCACTTTCCAGGTGGCGGGACCAATAGCGAATTCATGAGGACACTGCTTTGCGAGTTTCTCTCAAGTTGGTTTATCCAGAGGCAGCTGAATTTGAGGATTGATGGTAAGAAAGGCGGCTAGAACCCATATAGCTCCATGTGATTGGATTGCTGGTGCAAACTTCTCAGAGAACATTTTTTCAGAAAAGTTTTGGCGGTCTTCTGTATTGTGAGATAGATGTAACTCGGCTAAAGTTCTTTCAATGGATCAGTGGTACTGTGAAGTCGGGCTGCGAATGTTAATTTAGGCCACTCTGTTTCCAGACTGCAATCTGCTTTTAAGTTTGTCCATACTTCGTCAATTTCTTTCAGCATGGCTGCACTTTGTGAGAAGGCGAAGCTGATGTGGAGATCCAATACAGTAGAGAGGCCAGGTGAGCTGATATTAATTGACTCCAGAGACTGAGCCTGAATACATGCATTGATGATTAGATGAGTGTTGACCACAAGACAGTGCGTAGGGATCTTTTTGCACCGGAGCAGATTGGTATAAATAATCTTTGTGGCTGAGATGATCTGAGTGTTATACATACTCGGGGGAATGTAGGAATTGCTGTATAAGACTGTAAAGTTTTCCATTCAGAAGTGTAAGCTCTCGACTTTGTCCAGGATGGCATCTTGGTACTCCTCCTTTAGGAACATGACTAAATGTATCTTCTCCACCTTAGCAAGTTGATAGGCAACTTAGATCTTTTCCATAATCTTTGGGTGAGTTACCTCGTTTACATGGAAGAAGTAGATGATTAACAGGTTGTTGAAGTCAATGTTGACAGACTTAAACTTCTTGATTTTCTCCTTGCTGTTTAGAAGTTGGCATAGGTGGGACATGTTGAAGTCTTCATCAAACATGGTGTTGACGGTTCTTCGCCAATATGGTCACACCATGCCAGCCATCATCTTGGAGTCATAGCAAATGATAGCATTAATTTTGGGCCTACACTCTGCATCAATGATAAATGGAATAACATTGATTGAACAAATTAGATCTTTGGTGTTAAAGGTCCATTGCAGCTTATTTTTAGTTTCCTCTGATAGATTGTCATGAACTAAATGAATTGCCTTTTGTGTAGCAATGAAGTACAGATGTAGAATCTCATCTCCAACCTTAGATATCTTTGCTTTTGTTATAGTAAAAGGTCCTTGCCAATTAGTGGCAAGTTTTCATACTTGATTGGCATCAGTAACCTGATGAGGAAAATATGCAAAGACAGAATCTCCTTGTTTGTGCAGTTCACCATACAATTTCTTATCAAAGTTACTTTTCTGGCAGATGACTGACTGGTTGGTGTTCCAGCAGATTGTAAGATGTACTTCTTGGAATTCCTGTAGCATTTGGTTCACAAAGTTCTCCAAGGTAGGTTTGTTGTAATCTGGAATCATGATAGATAATGGCATACTTGCCTCACAGCCAAACATAGCATTGAAAGGGCTCAATTTGGTGGTAGAGTGAATAGCAGTGTTGTAGAAGAATTCTACTGCCTCTATTACTCGTCTCCAATTTCTGCTGGCAGCACAGGCTAAGGCTACTCTAATCAACTTGATGACAGTACAGTTTAGTCACTCAATGACACCATTCAACTGTGGATGGTAAGTGGTGGTGAAGTTGTGCACAATTTCTAATTCTTTCATAAGTGTGGACATCAGGTTATTCTCAAATTGAGGACTGTGGTCAGAAATCAATCTTTCCATAGGTCTGAGTTTGAAAATCCACTTGCTTATGATCTTTTCTCCAATGACTTTGGCTGTAGTGTTGTTGAGCAGAATGAGTCTCACATATTTTGTAAAATGGCCTATCAAGACCAAAAGATACTGGAATTTCTCTATGTCCATGTGGACCATTTCATTCATTCTTTCAGTGACCCAACTGTGGAGCTTGGCTCTCTGTTCTGGGAAGTGTCCAGCTCCCTGAAGCAAGCATGCTTCACATTTATTGATGACGTCCTGGATGGTGGCTTGTATCCCTATGGTGACATAGCAAGAATTAAAAGTTCTCTCTGTCTGTATGATCCCAAGATGACCATGTTCATGGATCTTCCAGACAATGTTCCTTTTGAAGTATTCAGGAATCACCAGATTGTTATTATGGCTATGGGTGTACAAGAGCCTAGCTTCAGTGATTTTCCAATGATACCATTGGAAATATCTCTTCACAACATTGCTTATTGTGTGATTTGGGTTCCTAATTTTCATGATAATTTCTGACAAAACTTTGTCTTGTAGTTGATGGACCACAATTTCCTTTTCCAATATTTCCTCCATCACCATGATGGGGAGGATCACTTTCCTGTTTTGATCTGCATTAATGTCAGGCAAGAGTTCATAGTTGCTCACTTGGATGAACCTGAAAGGAGTCTTCTCACCAGGTGGCTTTCTGAGGTCTTGTTTGTAACTGGGAAGGGCGGTAAAGTAGTCTGCTTTGAGATGTAATCTCCCTGGATGGTGGGTGATGGTGAAGGTAAAATCATTTAAGTATTCCAGCCATCAGGCGACAATGTTTGACTTGTTGCCAGAGAATTTCTTGAGCCATGCTAGTGCGGAGTTATCAGTATGGACAGTGAACTGACGTCCCAAAATGAAGAATTGAAACTTCTTCAGGCTCTCCTCAAGTGCTAGCATTTTGGATTTTGTTGCTCCATAATTTAGCTCAGCATTTCAGAGTTTTTGGCTAAAATACTGCACTGGACTTTCTTGACCATTAATTATCTGGCTTAATACACCACTGATGGCAACAGTGCTCATGTCACAGTCGACAATAAATTCTTGGGTGTAGTCAGGCGTATTCAAACTTGGGATCCATCTTAGTTCTTGTTTGACAGCATCCAGCTCCTCCTGTTTGATCCAAGTCCAACAAAACTTGATGTTTTTTCAGAGCAAATTAGAGATATGTTTTGTTGATTGGTTAGCTCAGGAATGAACAAGCCATAATAGTTGAGAAAGTCCATCAAATGTTGGATGTCCTTGCATGAGTGGAGTCTCAATATGATCAAGGTGGTCTTTTGCATCATTTTTAATGGATATTCTTCTGGGTTCAATCACTTTTCCTAGCAAGGTAATTTGAGGTGAGATAAGTGAACACTTATTTCCATTGACCTGGAGTCATACAAGATCTTAAGAGTGTGACCCAACTTATCTAAATGATCAGAGAATGTGTGTCCAGCAATGAGAATATCATCCATATACACTGTGATCCCTGGTTTGAGAACATTGGCCCATTCTGTAGTACATGCATAACATAAAGCTGAAAAGTAGCTGGAGTGTTACAAAGCCCAAAGGCCATGTATTTCCACTCAAAAAGGCCATACAGCATGATAAAAGCGGATTTCAGGATGTTGGCAGGCTTCATAGGTATCTGCCAGTAGGCTTTAGAAAGATCTAAGCATGAGAACAAACTGTACTTGCTGGCATCATATAGAAGATCCTCAATGTGAGGTAACAGATGGTAATGTCATTTAATCATTGAAAGTAGATGCAGAGGTGGTACTTCTCACCTTGGTGGATAAATACTGTAGGTGCTGCATACAGGCTGTTGCTATTCTGAATGATCCCACAATCAATGAGATTGCTGAGGATCTGTTCATATTCTGCTTGTAAATTCTCAGGTACCTTTTGAACTGGCAACTGAATGGGGAGATCACTCTTAGTTTCAATAGCATGTTGTACCCCAATGGCCTTACCAGCACTAATAGATCCATAATTGAACACATCATGGTGCTGGCACAAAAGAGCAGATAGCACGTCACATTCTTGTGGACTCAGGTGCCCATGAGTCTTCTCATTTACAACTGGGATCCAGACTGGATCACTGGGCTCACTCAGATCATGAATCATGGTGAGAACAGGTAAACAGGCAGCAGCTTTAAGTTTGAGTTGGACCAGAGTTGTGATGATAGATAGCTTAGTGGGATCCATTCAGATCAGACATGTGGAACTATTAAGCACAGTAACATAAGTCTTGCCACAGGAGACATGACAAAGGTCCGGAGAAAGATATAGACCATGAAGACATCTTCCCCTTTGTCCTGAAATCATGACGTCACCCTCATAAGGAGAGTTTGTAGTGACAGCAACTCATTGCCAGTGCCAGGGTTCCCCAACAATGTTGTTGGTTAACATTAGTGAGATCTCTTGGTTGCAAACAGCTGTAAGCTCCTCCTGAGGCTCACTTTCACAGATTGAGATTGTGTTAGTTCTGTAATCTACAACACAAGCATTCTTCTCAAGGAAATTGTTTCCCAGAATGATGTTGTATGGCAAGAGCCAATTGCAGGTATCAACTACAATAAGGTGGATACATAGCTTGAGGTTGTTTATTTGACCCTTCAACAAAATAGTGTTCCCAGAAGCATCCAACAAACATGCTGTAGATTGTAACAAATCTTCTCTTTGCAGGCAAAGCTTGTTGCAACAGATGTTGCTGTATTGATAGTAACATTGATTAACAATCCATTCATGTCTGTGGGGATGATGTTAGTATGTAATAACAAAGTTAGCACTAAGATATCATGTTGTAGCATCATCCAAAAAGGCAACTAAAGCTGAATAACGTTGAATGATTATTAATTGAAATTAATTGTAAAAATTTAGTTAATGAACTTTAGTTATTTTTGTAAAATGCAACTAAGATTTAATATTGGTCAAAATAAGAAACTTGTTAGCCGATCAAGAGATAATTGACAAATTAAATTGAGCAAACTAACGCTTACGTATGAACAGCCATATTGGCAGACGAATCATTTGAATTTTAAAATCTGCAGGTACTTTTTGTAGAAATTTTATAAATAGCTTTGATTCAACCATAATTTTGATGAACAATAAATTCTTCGGAGTTTATTTATTTTTCATTTCTACTTTATCTGGTTTGATTATTTAATTAAATGTGCAGCTAGGCAAGTTGTGTTTAGTAGTGGCTGGAATCCATCACGGGATTGATTCTAGGGTCTTTGTGCCAGTCACGAAAGTGCACCTAT
>CABFPE010001376.1:7394-20996 GCA_900660155.1 Hofstenia miamia | reverse complement strand
TGATCGACCAATGTTATGAGGTTACAATAAACGGGGTGGTCTGTCGCAATATAATCAGATCTCAATTCTATCACAGCAGTGAGATTTTCACCAACTCGTTCATACGATGTAGCCAAATGTGAAACACTAGGATCATAAGATTTGCTCTCATTGTACCAAGTAATATTAAATTGATGCAGTTTAGGATCAACCTAAAACACATTCAAATGTAAAACAAAACTATGTTTTATCATAAAGTCATAATAAATCGGCTTTGTTACAGAATCAAAAGCTTCTTATTAATTTTTCATCACAATTACACAAGATAATTCTGTAGCTGAGCAAAACTTTTTCACCGGACAAAAACTGGAACACCAATGTTTGAATATAAAACCGACTTCGCCGAATGATTTCATCTTATCCAACTAATCAACCGACATTTTTGAATTTATACAATAAAAATATTCAGTCAACGAAAAAAGTATGGATGGACTACTCTTGCTAAACTATTTTTGAAATGAGTGACATTATAACTTTCTTGCGAAATTCTAAAATTGGCAACATCCCATTGTTTTGACTAAATTGGGATCATATATAACAGGATTTGCACAAGTTTTAAAAATGCATATTTTAGAGTTGTGTGGCTAAGGAAAAATGAGTGGCCGTAATGCTTTTGCATTAGATATTTTAGCCGTTAACCGAATATTTCCTCAATCGCGCATTAGCACAAATTTCTGAAACTTCTAATTATATTGATAAAACAAACTCTTCACGCTGCTTTAAATTTCTTTGATATATTTTGCATAACATTTCTGAAAACTGATGAGAAGATTCAAGGCAATGATGCATGATAGGAGGTACCCAAGCAATCACTATTCTCCGAATTTTAATGCGTGTGATCGCAGGCTGCTTAACGAAATTAAATTAGCTAGAAATTTGCTGGATGACAAAGTTTTGAAAGTGCAAAAAACTTGCATATTTCATGCGAAATTTGGCTTTTAAGTTGGTCGTCACAATGCACAATGTCGCTCGGATTACAATGAATGGTAAATCCACTTATGTAATTCTTTCAATTCTAATAAATAATTGATGTCTTGTTTCCATATGAAATTAAAAATTAAGATGTGTAACTAAGTACAACGAATATTTACAAAGATCAATTTAAAACTGTCAAAAATAATAACCAACCATGCAATGCCTGTGTCGTGTTTCTCATAAGTTTTATTATTAAATGGTGCCGTTTCATAAGTTTATATTAACTCTATCGTATATCAATGAACCAGTGCCGGATTTAAGGGGACTATGAGACTGCAGTCCCCCCCCATGAGGAAGTAAAATAGAATGCAGTTATTACGGTAATTTCTGGAATCTTAGCAAAAAATTGGAAATTCCAAATTTGTGGCAAATTTCTACTTTCCATTTGCAAATCGCTCCAAACGTCTGGTAATTTTTGCAAAATATTTGGCACATTTTCCTAAAATTTACAAATCTTGCAAAGATTCGGAAAACAACTGTCAAACTTTCCACTTTTCAATTTTTTAAGAATATATCAAACATATTAGTCAATCCAATATTATCTATTTCATCTAACATCCACCAAACTTTAGAACATTTTTGTTGAAGGTTGTGGTCAAAGGGGGACTGGGGAGGGCTTCTGACACTTTTCACGAAAATAAGACAGATCTATGCCTAAAAAGTACAAATCCTTGTTACCTTATAACAAATATAAAAAACTTCCTCACTCTTTTTGTAAAATTATTGAATAGCTCTCCACATTTCAGATGTTCTGTACACCCAAGGTGTTTGTTAGAAGCCCTGTAGAGTCATTAACACTCAATCCTGTTACACCTCAACAACAATGAAGCATCATTTAACCTACATGGATTGGTTGTGAATCATTGATATTTCTTAAGAAGTGTATTAAGATGAGCATTCTGAATGTCTTAAGAAAACTATAAATTATCTATTTCAGATTCTGAAAACTCGCGGATCTAGGCGAGGGATACTGAACTCAATTCCCAAGTGATAATTTTTCTTCAACATACTAAATTTACTATATCACATATTTCAAATGATGTTAAAAATGTATTCACAATTTATTGATTTTAATAATTTTTTCAAATTTTAGTATTTTTGTACCAAATTTTTAGGAAATTCTGAAATTATGAACACTATTTTGCATTAATTGCTGTACAAAATAAATATCCATTCTATATAAAAACCTAGTAATAATAGGAATTCATCACCTCCCTCATTTTAGTGTTTTGTTTCGATGCTAAACTTGCAAAAATCCAACTTTATTCTTACATCTAACTTTATTAAGCAGCTGAGATCATTAAATTCTCAAATTCTGATTTGCTAAGAATCACGAGCTTCAAAATTATTATTGATGTGATACCTCCAGTTCTAGACCTTTTTTCTATACTCGAATAATTTGAAATTGAAATTAATGTTACCGAAAAAATTAATGCTAAAGATTGATCAACAACCAATGCAATTAAAAATAATTCAGTAAAATTATTTGTTTTAATGTGTTTCTCTCTCTCCAGATTTAACAAGACAATGATGGAGAGTTAGTTAATAGAGTCCTGAGGAAATTGACCTGATGCCAATACCAGATCCACTCGACTGGTTGCAGTACCGGGGAAAAAGGGCACAACATGAGACAGAATCAGTACGAGATCGAGACCAACTTTTCAATTTCAACTGAAACTGATAATTTTGAATATATGTTTGATATTATGGTATAATTGTCAAGCTAAAATATGTCTTTATCTCCATTCAATATTCTGTTTTAATAATGCATAATTTTGGCACACTAAATTTTAGTACGTGACCAGAAATAGATGTATCTATAAATATTAAATCTGATACATTAAAAAATAAATGGTATTTCAAAACGAATTTGAAGAAACTCAAACTCTGTAGTAGATAGTCTGAAGTAGAAGATCATCAATACCTTTAAAACTGTTATCTCAACATGTACAGAAATATATGAGGAATCGAAATTTAGTCAAATCTAGAATGAAAAATAATATGCAAAAATGGAGTTTTGGAGTTTCAGTACCTCCTATCAGAAATTTCTAGATCCGCCCCTGCAATGAACAAATATTTTTGGAAGTCGTATTTTCTTAACATGAAAGCAATTTTTCCCTCATCCAAATCAAAGTTCTTGTCTGATTTTTGACCAAATGATGTGGCTCACATGTAATCAGTTTCGGTCTTTTGGAACAACAAATTAAAACATTTGATTTCTTGCCATGTGACCCCACTAAATTTTTTTGACATTCAGCTATGGCTGTAACTCCATTTAGATTGGCAATTGAGTTAGCCCTCTTGAAAGCTTTTTTGGTGAGAAAATTTTGGGAAGTAAGTAAATTTAGATGCTCATATTTATGAAAAATACTTATATAGGATAATGAAATAATCATGAAAAATGTCGATACCGATCATAAGCAGAATTAAATAGTGTACTTTAAATTATTATCCTGACCAATTTACAGCCCTGCCATTGTTGTATTGCACACAACCTAAACCTATTTGGCGCATTCACTACGTGATGCAGCGAAACTATAATATTCGTTGGTATGCTTGAAAACGTTTTTTTAATAGTCAGTATCAGACTTGTCAACGAACCGAGCCGAGCCGAGCCGAGCCAAGCAGAGCCGAGCCGAGCTTGAGCACAGTATTTGATATATACGTTTCTAAATCCTACACAAATGCATTTTGATATACAAACGAAATAATCTTTGAACAAATTCAACTATATGAAATCAACGAACTGTATATTTATTGTCTAAATGTATAAAAAAAGTATTTCACAATGAGCTCTGTATAATGATAAGCTGAAATCACAACTCATGGTTCGGAGGCGGATCTAGAAAGTTCTAAAATTCGATTTTTACATTAAATTTTACATTCGAGATTTTATAAAACTTTGATTCCTCATACATTTCTCTACATGTTATGATAATAATTTTAAAGGCTTGGAGATGCTTTAGTTTGGACTGACGAGAGAAAACATTAATATATAAACTATTAATCTTGCTGTATTGATTCAAATTTGAAAGAGAAGCACCACTTTGTAGTTGGTCAATTTTTAGCATTACTTTTTTCTATAAATTTGGTAATTAGAATGTAAAATTATCCGAGTATAGAAAATCAGGTTTAAAGCTGGGGTTATTGTCATGAGCAGGGCTGGGATAATAGTTTAAGCACCTTAAGCAACCTTTTAGTACCTAAATTGACAGTTTTCAAAACTTTTTAGAAAATTTGGTCTTGTTACCAACTATTTATACTCATTTGTTCACCAATTATTAGTCAATGGAGTAACTGGCTTGATGCTGCTATTTTTATTATGGACATTTAGATTTTGTGTTGGAAATGCTCTCAGGGATACCATCAGTGAGCAGTGCACGTAAAAAAGTTATAGAAATTATTGGAAAACAGAAATTGAAGTTCATGTCTCAACTATCTTGTATGACCATAAATTATTGTTCCTTGGTATATGCAATTGCAAAAATATTCAAAGTTAGATGTTGCTCTAGAAAATTTGGATCATGTTAAGGAATCCATAACAAAATTTATGCAGCAAGGAAAAACTTGAAAGTTTTTTAATGAAAGTCTTTGATTGAGTGAAATAAGGATGGTGAATGAGGCAATATCAAAGGGCATGGAGTCATTAGAAACACTTGTGTATCAACTTGGAATTCAGTAGAAATTACAGTTGGGAGTACAACCCCTATTGTTTCTTGCGACATTGAGAGGACATTTTGTGATTCAACAATATCTTAAAAAATAATTGACTCTATATGACTGAACAATCAATTTAGAAACAAACATTTTCAAATTTTAATTTATCACTATATTTTGTTGTCAATAAATTTTAGGCAACATTTAATCACATTTTTCAGTAGCTTTATAGCAACTTTTTAGTACCTAAATCAACAATTTGTTATCACCTAAAATCCCAGCCCTGGTCACGAGGGCTTCGCCTTTACAACTTCATAATCCAAAAATATGCTACTTATTGTAGTATATTATTGGTAAAATATTTCTTTTATTTCTTAATAGAATTTTAAAAATAAGTATCACACCAATAATTTTCAATCCTACATTCTTAGCAATGATTAGTGTTTTGAGTATTGAAAGATCTTAGCTGATTGTTACACTTCTAGGTAGGAATGAAATTGCGTTTTTGTAGACTTAGGATCTAAAATGAGAGAGATTAATTAAGCGCTAATATTACTAAGCTTTTATATGAAAGGGGTAGTTGTTGCACAATAAAGTGACCAATTTATACAAAATAATGTTCAAAACTTAGGAAAACTATGGTACAAAATTGCTCAAATTTATGAAAATTAAGACTTATTGTGAATATATTTTGAACAAAATTTGAAATAGTCGTCAATTTTATCATGTTGGCCACAAAAGCAGGCAAGCATTAAGAGAGCAGAACTTGTTTGAATTGTGTAAACAATTTCATATTAGTTCTTTGAATTCCAGGAAATTTTGCAGAAATCACACAGTAACGATTTGACAGTAACTAATGAGTAAAATCGTTTTATTGGCTTACAAGTGACAAGGATTACAATAGATCTTACAGGGTGACAAGTATCGCAAGACACATCACGGTAAATAGTAAATAGCGTCCCAGTGCATCCAAGGTAAACATGGCGTAAACATAACCAATACAGCATCCTCCCTTTTTACAATAGTTCCTAGTTGATGTGATAACTTGATTTTATGGGGCAACCATAGTATTGAGGATGTCTTCTTCCCGTTGGTGGTCTCTAATTATTTATACGCGTGAATGAAGTATTGCTTCCCAACGTTGTTAGTGCATCTTCATTTCCTGTTGCTTTGGTGGTGTTTTAGGAGTGGATGCCTCATCTTGAACTAACCAATTGAAATCGTCTGCAGGGCTGTATTTCCTCATTGTTTGTTGCCTTAGCCTTACGCAAGTCTATCAAGTGTTGTTGATTGCTTCAGATGAAAATTTTTTTACAATATATGATCTTGGTGATTTTGCTTTACCAAAGGACCTTTCCAATAGAATTTCTCAATGTTACAACTCATCAGTTTGCTCCAGGTTTAAATCTTCTAATGCTCGCGCCTGACGATTGTAGAATTTTTCCTGCATATTGGACTATAAAACAATTGAGCTGGGGAGTATCTAGAGAATGGTAACGGTGAATTATTGTAGTCCATTACTGCTCTTCTGTAATCAGAAGTCTTCATGAACATCTCATTGAAAATTCAAACTTCTCCTTCGGCCAGGCCACTGGATTGCGGATATTTAGGATTGATATGCATCAATGAGATGCAGAGACTATTTGCAAAAGTCTCAACTTCTTTGGAGCCAAACGGGTTATCAGCAAAAATCTGGTGAGGAATTCCATTCAATGAGAAAATCTCATTTAATTTTTGAATGACTGCATGGGCATCTTTCCTCTTTATCTGCTGACTTTGAAGGAATCTCAAATAATAGCACTGTGACAAAAAAATATTTTTTTCTTAGTAGAGTACATTTTTTCAGTGTTTCTGGTCAATTTGATATTGCTAAAAACGAATTTGATGTCATTTTTACAGTAGAAACAATACTTTAAAATATATGAAATTCAGTTTATGGCCTAAATAGATGATTGAATATACAAATCGGAAATTCTATTATAATTGAGGTTCCAAAAATCCTCAAATGAATTTTTTAATTGAATATAGACAGCTAATTATATTTTGATTTTAATGTCAAGAGATGTTTTCTGTTCATCCAAAGCCCATGGGTCCAAAATATCGTCTTAGTTGGGTCATTTTCTAATTGCTGTAATTGAGATATTATGATATTATCAAGTCTTAGTTTTCAGCAAACATTTTTTAGTTATCCAGTAACTAATAAATAGATTGCTTTCATTGATCTCAACTTACAGAAGCTATATGAGGCCAAATTATTCTCCCAAATCTGCGGATTTAATATGTTCTAGATAAAGTCATTCATATAGAAAGTCTCTTGAGTCGTTGGTGTAATTTTGCCTTTTTATTGCTAAACAACCAAATTTCCAAAAAAACACTCAGTTGACATTTCAGAAAATGAAGTTTAGCAGACATCATCAATAACAATTTCTCATTTCCTCAATTTAGCAAAGAAAATTGCAGTCTCACCCTAAGAATTAGACTTGCAACTAATGAATTCAAACCCTTTTTATAATAATAATGGAGATCTTGAGAATTTGTGTTAGAAAATCAACTTCAGATTGGCTCACTTGTTCCTTTAATTTTTTTTGTAGGTTAGACATTCATACTTTAATATCTGGACATTTAAGTATTGAAGATAAACGCTGAAAGCTACAAGTCCACAAGATGAGTTGATAGCAGGATATACGAGAAAACCCCTTCTTCAACAACAAAAATAACAGTCGCTATTGTAGTTTCTAAATGCATGTTAAACATGAAGAATAGAAAATGACAGTTTTTTGATCTTCAACTAGCCAGGAGGTAAAATAAGTATGGCAGTTTTAATATATTACTTGGGTGTCAAAATTCTATACCCAAAAACATTTAATATGCTTCAGAATATTACGTTTGCCTCAATCCCAGAATGAATTCAAGCAAGTCTTGCATTTATGACCAGCTGTTACTTCCAGAGAAGTCATGAATAATGTTGTAATTTGCACAGAGCATAGTAGTTATGTAATATGCAAGGTGCATGAAGGTATGCCAATAAAATTTTTTCCCATCCTAATACCCAGTGTGACTCGTCACGATAGTGAAACTGAGCTTAATAAATTATTGTTGGAAAAGAATAGCAGAAAAGTTATAATTTCAATGATCCAATTCGTACATTGTATCAAACATTAACTGAAAAAAGTAATGATATGCAGGCTTTCTAAAATTTAGAATACAAATTACTCGAAAAGTATGGTTTTGCATGTAAAATGACATTCAAATTCGTAATTCTCGTCCCCAAAATTGCCTGAAATCAGTGAAAAAATTTAATGAACTAAATTTTATGTCATACTGTGTATTCAATAGATGAGAAAGTTTTGTTTATGTATGTCAGCAATTTCCAGATCAATTTTGTGAAACGGAAGTGGCGGCCTTTCAGGATAGATCAATGATTCTTTAATGTTTTTTGGTTGGTGCATCTTGCATGTCACGCATTTTGAGATGAATGTTTGGATATCTTCACCCATTCGTGGCCAAAAAACAAACTGTCTCGCAAACTTTTTAGCCTTCATTATATCCATATGTGCTCTGTGAAGTACCTCAATTACTTGGACTTTGCATGACTGAGGTATGTAGACGCAACAATCCCATGATAAGTCTGTCGTTAACATAAAGTTCATGTTTGATTTTTTCTAAATTGTTTTGTTCCCATGTTGTTAGAAATCGTCTATCAGGGCAATAGATTCTATGAATATGATAACCGTCTTCGAGTCCGGATCACTACTTCATTGCAAACTTTATCTATGTTCAGTGTTTCAGTCGTTGACAACATATGGACAGCTATCTCTAACTACCGTCCAAATTCACTACTGTTTACTCTGGGCAATTTGAATCTAGATATAGTGTCAGCAAGAAAGAGTAATTTATATAGTTTGCATTGGATTTTTAATGCTGGGTATTTCTGCAGTGTTACAAAGAGGCGCACACTCTTGGCGGACATATCGATAAAGGCTAAACTGCACATTTTCCAATGGTTTATGATCAGAATCTATTAATAACGGTCGTCCATATGTGTATTGATGGAAATGCGTACAAGCATATGTGATGGCTAACAATTCTTTTTCAATCTGTGAATAATTTCCTTCTGTTTTTGTCATTGATTTTGCAGCATAAGCAACCAGTCTATTTTCTTGAATAAGACAAGCTCCTAGTGCTTATTTTGACGCATCCGTATTGATAGTGACAGACAGCTTATTGTCAAACGAAAGTTAGGAGTTCCTTCAGGTGTTTAACGGACTTTGCGTGTTGCAGTTCTCACATGAATTTCGAATCTTTAGATAGCAGATGTCGCAAAGGCGTCATAATTTTTAGTAGTTGGGAATAAACTCGGATAAATAGTTGACTATTCCGAGAAATTGTTGAAGGGACTGTTTATCCGTTGGTAGTGAGCATCTTTCAATAGCTTCTACTTTATTTAGGTCGGGGTGAAATCCACGATCACTTATGATAAATCCCATATATTTCACAGTGTTCTTCATCAGTTGAATTTTTCTTCTATTGAGTTTGATATTTCTTTGGAGTGCACATTGTAACACTAATGTCAATGTTTCAATATGACCTTCTCTTGTAGCTGTAGCTATACAGATATCGTCGTGCATTGCAAATTACGTTTTTGATGTCTCCAAACTCTCGATCAATCATACACTGCGATTTGTCTGATGCAGACCACAATCCAAATGGTAGTTTGTTCCAACAGTGTCGACCAAATGGTGTGCTAAAAGTATACAGGAATGATGAACATCTTGTTAGTGGAATGTGCTAATAACAATTTGACGATCCATGACTGTAAGAAATTTCTTGGCATTGAAGAATTCTCAAAGTCTTGTGTTCAAATTCAGATAGTGGTATTCTCGGTTAATATGATGGTTCAGTGTTTTGTTATCAAAAGTAATCCTTAAATCCCCATTAGACTTTTCGGCAACTACCATGCTAGCAACCCATTCTGTTGCTTCATCCAACTTTGAAATTATTCCAGATGCTTGAAGATCTTTTAATTGCTTTAAACCTTGGAATTCACGACACAAGGGGTATCTTCTAGGGGGATGCATAATTGGTTTTGCAGATTGCTTCAAAGGAAATTCGTACTGGTTATCAACTTTGCCATAACTGGAGAAAATTTCATTGTATTTGTGCAATATTTCAATTAAAACATCTTTTGTTGGTTCAAATGTTTTGTGCTTGGTTATTGATTTCCGGGCCTTGTGCCAAAAGGGTTTGCATCTCGAGCTTTTGATAGAGTGTATTTCGTTCTCAGAGTTCCTGAATCTTACTCCCAGTATTTCTGCTTTCAATGACGTATTTAGGCCTAAAATCGCTTTGTTATTAGTTGAGACAACTAAAAATTGTACATTTAATTATCGGTTGTTCCTTCCTATGACAGCAGAAAATACCACTTCTTCACTGATTGGTATATTGTGTCCGTTATAACCAGCAAGCTTGCCACAAGATGGTGATATTACTATTTTTTTCTTAGACTTCTTTTCAATTTCTTTTAAGATTTTTAGTGATAAGACGTTACATTGAGCAACAGAATCAATTTTGATGTTAAGGGGATAGTCTTCAATTAGAATGGTTGTTGTAATGTCTTTAATTCTTGGTTTTCTTTTTGGCGAATGAATCACATCGCATTCATAACTTTCTGCATCTTCTTCTTCATCCAAGTTGTCCACATCTTGACGTCTTTGGTAGTGAAAAAAGTTTCTTTGCAAATTCGGTTTGCCGCAATTATTACATTTTTTCAGAATGCTGGATAATTTATAGTCTACATTCATAATATTGTGAGCTTAACTGGTTCCTTCTTCGTCTAATAGCATCTATTTTTTCTTTGGTGTTAATATCTTCATTATCAATTTTCAGTTGCTGTACATTTTCTGTCGTTTCCTCAGTTGCGCGACAGAATTGAGTAGTTTTTTGGACATCGATATTGGGTTCTTTTTAAAAGTCTTTCTTGCAATCGGATGTCTTGAATTGAAAATATAATTCGATTCCAAATAATACTATCTTCAATTAAATTGTGTAAATACAGAAGGTAAATATTAGATATGTATACAATCACATGCACATATTAAGCCCTCTGCCATCATTCTTCTTCCTAAATTCTACCGAATAATCTATGTATAGATTTTCCACATCTCTTTTTCTTGAGCAATTTCCTTTAGAATGCACTTAAAAATCACTGATAATATATGTTCCAAACAAATTCTTCTTGAAAAAAAACATTTTTACACTTGGTTCTAGTCTGTAATGTATTTATCGCGTCTAATAAAAATAATATACCTTAAATTTTGCAACAATTCTGGGTTTTTTGGCATCTTTCAGGAAATTATTTCGAGTACCATTTGGTGTTATTGCTTCACTAGGTTGAACCAAAACTGCTTGCATAGTAATTTTTTGACAATTTTTCTGCTTCCCGTGCTCCTCATTACAGATTTCCACAGTATAGTTACCCTCATCATTTTTATTAAAATCTCTAAAATAATATTTAGTAAATTCTATATGTAGTTTATGAATAAAGAAACTGTAAGCAAACATTTTCAAGAAACTAACAAATTCTAAAGTGTTTATCTGAATATAATAATCGTACATAAGAACGCTGCTTAATACTAAAGTATATGAAAATGAATATTTTACCAAAGTCGTCTAGAAAATGCACAACTGCTAATTTGAAAACGCTAAATTGAAAAATATTTTGCAAAACTTGTTATGAAATTCTGCTAAAATGAAGAAAAAACTAAATGGATTTAAGCATACAGGACGGTAGAAGATTTGAAAACAATCATCATTGTGAAATGTTGAGCATTATCAATAAACTTCCCGATTGGATTTCCCAAAGTTTGATTAACCAACATTTTATAAATGTTCGTATTTCCTGATAAATGGAGTGAGAAATTTCAACATTTCTTAAAATTTTGCCTTTAATTTCAAGCCATGACATGATCGTCATCGGTATCTAAAAGCTTTCTTTTCATTACGAAATCTGGAAAACTTTTGATTTTAATAGAATTAGCATTTTGATTTAGTTCTACTCAAACAATGCTAAATTTTCATTCACCGAGAAATGTAATTTTTTAGTATGACAATTTGAGATCTATTCACAATATACTTTATTTCTGTTTTAAAATATATTTTTCATTCCTTGAGAACTGACTGTACCGCCTTTTTTTGGACATCGGTAAGTAATAACTAGTAATAATTACTTATTGCTTACATTTATGTCGGGATGATGCAAAAATATTATGAAATTGTAGTTTCATAACAATAAATTGCTTTATACTAAATTCTCATTGATTGTAAATCGCGAAATTTCATTTCTTTGTTAAGCATCACCGTCGAGTGGACATCCAGTAATTGTGATACAAGTCAATATATTTCGGATTTAATGTTTGCAAAATCAAGCAAAATCTTTCTGATAAGAATAATATCAAATGAAAGTGAATAAAGTGGTGGAGGAAATTAAAATATTTCAAAAAATATTATTGCTTTATTGCTAAGAAGTCGATATACTGAATTTTTATTAATGAAATTATGTATGTAACATTTGATCAAGTCATATGCTCACTGGATGTCCCATGAGAGCATTTCTCATTTGTGTAGTACGAGTGTTGTAAGGCAGAGCTGCGTTTTAAATAAAAATATATTTGCATATATTTTATCCTGTCCGGATTTATCCGAATTGACTATCAAATTATAGTGGTTGCAACTTCTCACATTTTTCATATAAAATTACTCCTGCAGGCAATCAGCAAAGATTTCATCGACAAAACACTCATTAAAATGGTCTAACAATTTAGGCAATCTCAACGTTAAAAAATGCTGTTGAGTTAACAAACCATTCACTAGTTACCTTTAGTTGCAGGAATGGCAAACAGGTTGACTACAAGCGGAGATGGCAATCAAACGCATTACAATATTAACCATTTTATAGTTCTAAGCTCTTTGCCTCTTCGTCTAAAAGATTAGCAGATTGTTGCTGAACAGTCAAGTTCAAAATCGACCTCCCATTGGACTTAGTTTGAACAGTAATGTAAAATTTGAAGATATAAATTACATTTTTAAATATATTGTATATAACTTATATAGCATTCACTGCATTTCGATTGACTTGCACTGTTATATAAGTTTTTTTAATATCGGCTCAACCTATGTCCATCTCTGTTAGCGTATTTCGCAGCCCTTCCTTTGCATGACATAATGCTTGTTATCCTTCAAAGAATAACATCCCGCTTTTGTATATTATTACATTTTTACCTGTCAAAACAATAAAATATTTAGTTGATGTGTCTAAGCGCGTTCTTCACCCTTCAAAGCAGACACACATGAACTAGCCAATTCTTTAAGAAAAGCCGCAAAAAATAGGGGAATTCGATTTGCTTAATTTATTTAATACAATAAACAAATACGTTTAAAAGAAGTAGAAATTATCCATTAATAGAAATATAGTAAAAAATTTTTACATACGTTAACATAAGAAACGTTTCATGTTCACGTCCAGTTGTAGTCATGTAACTTTCTGGAAAGTTCGCATTGCCTCTATACCAGTTTGTTGATGGTTTAGGAACACCAACATATTTAGCAGATAGATTTCCTTTTGTGCCTTCAAGAAATGGAAAGTAGTTTTTAGCGCCTGAATTAATTTCGACAGCAGTAACTAAATGAGATTTTCTTAAACAATTATGTACATTTATGAATGCATATACATAACAAATACATAAATATTAAATGTGGTAACACAGGACAAACTGCATTCACAGCCATTAAATGCGCAGCACGAATATAAATTTTGAAGCCGATAATAAATTTTATCATTTCCTCATTAGTTTGTTTTGGCGTACAGAGTTTACATAGACTAAATTTACATCGACCGGAATTAACATAGACTAAAGTATTTACATCGACTGGAAT